>JACXGJ010002907.1:0-59458 GCA_016801105.1 Esox niger
TCCCCCAACACTCACATTCCTCAGGAACAAAGGACAGATAGCCTTAATGGTTTTGCCAGTTGAGCAGAAGGTCAGAGAACCTAATGATTGTCTGAAATAATACAGATGCATGTCACAACCAAAGACCAGAGTTACATACCATGTAATAGATAAGCAAACATGTCTCCAAAATACATTAGTTAAGAAATTGCCACAACACATCCTGGACTCCTTCAGCTGAAGGACACAAAACACAGACATTCAAATTGGCATTTTTTTATCACCTCCGCAATATTGCCAAGCTAAAGGCCTCCCTCACCCATTCCGCTGCTGAAACCTTTACATGCATTCATATCCTGCCTAGACTACTGCAACTCTTCTTTCTGGCATTATCTCTTCTTTTCATAAGCTACAAATGATCCAGACCTCAGCAGCCGGACTTCTTAGCGCATCCCCCCCATCCTCTGGGAACTCCACTGGCACCTCAGTGCATTGATCACCTATAATGCCATCCATCAGCTTGCTCCCTCCTCCCTCTGATTTATTCCCAATTACCAACCCCCTCGGTCGCTCTGCTACAGCTGGTCACCTCATCGTCCCATGGTCCAAACTACGGAGCTTTGGAGATGGGGCTTTATCCAGGGCTGCTCCAAGGCTTTGGAACTCTCTTCCACAATCAATATGTGACTCTAAATTTGTTGCCATCTTCATCTACAGCCTCAAGCCACATCTGTTCAAACAAGCCAACCCCTAACCCCTGCCTTTACCTATTCCGGTGTCATGTCCGAGTCCTTGTCATTGTATACTTTTTTGTCCGTTTTTGTACTGTCCTAACACACTCGGAGGTTGTTTGTTTTGTATCTGATGTAAAGCATCTTTGGGTCCCAGAAAAGCACTATATAAGTTTTATGTATTATTTGAATGTATTGGTAAAATTTATAATTAAAAAAAAAATTGAAATATAAAAAAGAATGCAATATATAGCTTAATATGATGTTTTTTGGTTTAATAGCTAGTTTACTGAGCTTATACTAACATATATAATAGGTCTATCAAGTGGTACTGATATTTAATGAATTGCTCAATATTAATTGAAACTGTAATAAATGTTATGCATAGCTTTTTGCCTACGGAATGTGCAATATCACAGTTAAAATTTATGTTTACTAAAATACTGCTAGCAATATTTTATTATTTCAGTGGTATAGATTACATTGATAGAATGAGTCTGACACCTATATATGGAATACATTTTTATTCGAGGTGAATAAAAAAATCTAGGGGGCATTTTACCCCGTAGGGATTAGTGGGGTAAAAACGCCCCATTACATAGTTTGGCATTTGATTAAGATACAATAAAATAGTATCATTCTGTCCAATATATTTTTGTTAATGTAGGCAATTTGTCTTACTATAGTCATGTCCATGTAAAATTCTGACAAAACATTGCTATTTGAGTCAGAAAATAAAAATGTCCCTAAGTTACGCTACAGTATTTTTACTTGACATGAAAACAGTTTGAGTTTGTGTGAAAGGGAACAAAGGTGACCAAGTCTACATCAACACAGTCATTAATACTGACCCTAAAATCTGCTTTATGACCTGCAATACCTGTAAAGCGAAATAAATCACGTATTACGTTTCGGAAACATAGTTGCGCTTGTTTGCGCATTATACAAATTAAGGAGGCGATCTACTTCCTGAAAGTTACGCAACTTGCGTGATGACGGTGTGAAACTCACCTGTATGCACTGCAAAAGGGGAACACCCCTTTAAATGCTCTTTAGTTAGCTACTTCCACCATTAAATAGCAGGTTAATGCAAATCGCTTTTAAGTGTCTAGATCACGATCTGATATTTTGAATTGGACACATTGCTGGAAAGTTTTACAGGTAGGATTAAAACGCACTATGCAAAGACTGTCTTCTTTCTCAACAAACTGGGGAAATTAGAATTTTGTTGTTTCGTTTTTTTTTAATTCCTGTTTGCCATGTTCAATGTTCAAATGCAGGAATGTACACTATCTTAGTTTTACCACAGAAAAGTATCCAAAAGTATCTAGCAAATGTATCCTGGTGCATTTGTGCTGTTAGCTGATATTTCGTGGTACATGTTGACAATCGTATTTCGTTTTGTATGGATTTGATATGGTCGGGCTGAGTAAGTTGTACTAACAGCTGTAAGGCTTTTCGGGATCACATTGATCTACAATATTGCTGATTGTTTTGGTTAATTAAATCCAATTACAACAACACAACTACCATTTGCTTGAAATAGATACACCGCTCTGATGAGGACACGCTGCAGTTTAGTGAAGAGTAGACAGTGCTGCAGTGTCCATCTGATTAATTGTTGTTTGTATTGAGTCCTGAATAAAATAGTATTTGTGTTCCTGACCGTGTTTTGGGGTTTTAGGCTAGAGCTCGAGGAGAGTATTTTGTTTTGGAAATGTAGGCTGTCAGCTGAATGCCCCCCTCGTCGCCGGCCTCCTCGCCCTACTGGTTCTGCAACACAGGTTTCTGCCTGTAGAGGAGTTTCGCCAGAGTTTCGACAGTGCATTCCCTAAGTGCTGCGTTTTCTCATTCCTTGGCTGTTTATTATTCTAATGCTTGATTGGAAAATGTAGATGTTTTATCTACAAGTATTAACTAAGTTTAAGGTTGCTTTTTAGCAACTGACTTATCAGACATTTTTTATTGAATCTAGTCATGGTCATCGGATTGGTTTAAATTCAGGGAAATATGTTAACCGAATAGTGTAACATAGCTTATTCAATAGTTTCAATACTGGTATAATTTATGATTTATGATTATCGTTTGATCTCGACTTGAGTTGTGCTCAGTGTTAGCGGAATTTGATTTTACAAGTCAGTCGAAATCTATTTGACAGTCATTGTAGCTCCAATCAAGAACACAGTCATGCAAGGTGAGGCCTGAAACTAAAGACAGAAGGTGGCAGTGAATATTGTTGATACCGCATGGCACGCTGTCTTACAAAAACTATGACGTGTTTGTTGTGCATTTCCTATAATGAACTATGGTGATCGCTTAAGGAGCACATTCAAAAATGGGGGGGGGGGCTTCCTATAGGACTCCGTGTCTAGCCGTTTTTTTCCCCACATTGGCGCAACTTCTGAAGAACTACTGGACAATGTCAGCAATTTAAGACTGCCCCATTGACTTCATTGATGTTTTGTCTGTCTGGCACGTGACCTGCTGCTACTGGTGTGCTCCTGTCACAGTACCCCTATCACTTGTAACGATAATATTAAAATCATCATAATTGTTCAGAGTGCCTGAGATATTCCCCTGAAGCGAATGCTATTACGGTCTCATTTGGTCAGGGAAGAGGAAGATGAGACGTTATTGTTTAAATTCCGTCTTGTAGACATTAGTTACCGGATTTTACAGTGTCCATTCAACATGTTATACATAAATCGGTGACAGGATGATTTTGTATGGTATGACATTGGCGGGAAACTTACGAAATGTGGGGAAAAATGTTACATTCTTAAAATATCAGATTCCCCAGAAGAGAATGTTTTTCTTTTGAATCAATGATAAGAATATAATACATAAAACAGTAAGAGTTTAATTTTTTTTTACATTTAAATCAAATCCTCCTTAGTCCAGTGTATATCTGTCAGGTAGAAATGAATCACAATAGAATTTTAAGCCTTTTTTAGTTTAAGTGTTTTGTAAGGTTGTACAATGTCCACTCTGTAAACAGTGCGATGGTAAGCTCCCGTTAAAGCAGTTCATCTGAGACCAGGCTCACCATAATTGCACTGTGGTTTGTGGCTCTGCAAACCACCATTACATTAAATAGAATCCTCTTGCTTTTTATCTAACGATTCTTGTTAGTGTGTTGTTCGTTCTTGAACAAACCACACATTCAAGTGTGTTGACTTTTGTTGAATGTGATTGTAATGAACCGCATTGTCAGTGTTTCATGTAAGAAGCTTATATTAGGTTAAAATGTTTGGCCTTGGGTTGTCTAGTTTTTAAGCGGATGCCTCTGGTGCCCGAGTACTGCTGCAGTGTAGCATTCAATCAGGCCCACTGCCCACTCAGCAACAACAACAAAAACATGTATCTACCTTTTACCACTCCTGTCTAATAACGACAAATAAATGCCAGAAAGTAAATGTTGATTTAATGTGGATTAAAATAGAGGTTGTTTTAATGTGTGGGTAGTGTTCCCTAAAGAATTGCTGCTATAAATTATGGTGGTAATAGGCACCATTTAGTAAACATGTGCCATAGCTTAAGAACACTTACAGTATTTGGCATTTTATTAAATGATGCCTAAGGAAGAATTCAAAAATAATTAAAGAATCCAACCTCAAGCTTGGATCTCAAACAGAACATTTTTAAAAAAAAAATGATATTTTTTTTCTGCCAGACTAGGTAGAGCCGGCTAATAGGTCATTTACATACGTTCGGATTTTCATGGCCGGTTTACACGCACACTATTCCAACACAAAGGTTTCATTTTAACAAAGCTGATTTGATGGTGTTATTGCATTGTAATAGAATATGGTTAACTGAAACTGGACTGTTACCAGAAATCCAGCTTCACAGTTGCATGGCACTAGTTGGTTAGTGTAAGTTATTTTTTTTCTTTTTACTTCCAGGTCGGTCTGCTGTGTACTTCATTACACAATATTTGCTCTAGCTAAGACCTTATTTGCCTGTGTGACTAGCCTCCCCTCGGTGTGCCTGCCTAGTGCTCGACTGAGCAGTCTCTCTTGAGTGATGTTTTTTAAATGTTTTTATCTTCCATCAGGGCATGCCTTGAGTTTTTTGCTTTTGTTACAACCCTCAGAGAAACCTCTACAGTATTTTTCTTCTCTATTTCCCTAGGGTCTGTTAATGTTTTATGTGAATGAGTTTGACGCCCAAGCAAGCGGATTCTTTTCCCATTGTCTGTACCCTTTTTTATATCGGTGTACTGTGCCCTTTATTCATATCTGTCCTATAAAACAAAACCAAAAGAACATTCTTCATTCAACGGGGTTTAAGGCCTGTAATTCCAGTAAGCGAGGTAACAGTGAGGCTGTTCTCTTTTTACCACCGTAACACTTAGTGATTACAATCCCAGTACACTGCAGATCAGAATGTAGCCTCCATGGCTACCATGGTTCTCTGAAATCTTCTACTGTAATGACTAATCTCTTTAACTCCTCCCTGTTTGAGCAAATGGGAAAATTAGAAGTGTAGAGCAGATAGAAACAAAAAAAGGGGGAATCCATCCAGAGGCCTCTAAACACAACATTTTCATTAACTAGATCCTTAACCCTCAATCACCATCACCTTACACTTCCCCCTAACTGCAAACCGGGACAGTGACCTATATAGAGAGGCCTTTGTAGTGGCATTTGGTGAAGTAAATACCCTATAAATTATTAACAGTTCAGTGTACTCATTCCTTCTGGTTACCATAGTACCAGGAATGACTAATCCAGCCACATAACCTGGGGTGCCATGGGAAAATAGTGCCAGACTTCTCTGGTCAGGAATGGAATATTCATCCTCTGAGAGGGCAGGCTTATCTCACCCACTGGACATGATTTGATCAGAATGAGAAGTGGCTAGTCATTTGGAGATTGTCTCCATCATTACAAGGACAGTGCCTGGACAGGGGATATCTGTGACTGCTTCCTGCTGGGATGTAGGGTAGAACAGCCCGCTCCAGTTTGTTGGGTTTAGCCTGACCGAAGTGACTGTCTGCAGCTTGTTGTCATCTGAACCAAACTGGACGAGCTGTTTTGTTATGAATCTAACACAGGCGCTGAAATTTGTCACTTATTCAGGGACCCTGGTAAGTGGCAGCTCACTGTCCCTTTGTGTTTCCTCTTTTTAACTAACCTTCTGTGTTAGGGAAATCTTTTGCTGTGAAATAGCAGATTTCTGGATTGATTGGCCTGCTGAAATCTTAGATTTACTGTATTTGGTGTGGAAATTGAATCTGTTAATGTGAATCAATGTTTTAGGTTCAAAGGTATTCTTTTCAGTGTCTTAAAATGAGTGTTATAGTTTTTATCTAGGCCTCTAAAGACTGGATGGCCTTTGTGTTTTTCATCTAGACGTCTTTACAGTAGGTGTTTCACCTATTCCACATGGGGCTTTACATGGTGTTTCAAGTTGCTAATGTGGCTATGCCTTAAATCCATGGCAACAAGGGGATATAGAAAGGTCTGTGTCTGGTTTAAGAGGCTGGAGGGAGGAGCCTCCCCTTGATCCAGGCAGAGTTTGTTTCAACAAGGTGTTTTTCACCTACAAAGATTCAGTGGTCGGAGCCCATTAGCTATTAATGATTACCCCACTCACCTTTCAAAAGTACAGCATACTAGGTGTAATTTTGAAAGCGGTGGCGGAAACCAAATATTGAAAACACTGATCTGTAACTTGTTGCTCCAGTCTACATGGACTGTGACATGGTGTTGTTGATGACAAGAGAGGAGGCCCCTGGTGTGTTCCTAGGCTGAACTCCCACAGGGTTATGGAAGTGAGGTTCAGTGAAGAAGTGGTGAGTACAAAGGACAAACTGCTTTGATGAAAGGCAGAAAAGTGCCTGAGGATCTTATTCATTTGAAAATGGTGGGGCCTTTTTAATATTGTCATGCAAGTAGCATTGTTTTTTTTTTCTTTGGGCAAGGTCAGAGTACTTGGTTGATAAAGCAAATTAATTTACTATGTCAGTCTGGGTGTATCAATCCAAAGTGATGTCGGGTAACAAAGTTGAATGATAAGAAATACAAACAGGGAAAGTGACATTGAAATACAATCATTCCAAATCAGTATTTCTAACACCATTTCCTGATTGCAAGATTGAACTTGTGAGTATGTGCCATATGGAAGTCCCAAAATGAATGCAAAGACTGTAGAGTGAATTATGCAGCTGTGTCTGTAATTCCATCACCAAGCACTAATTCGTTGTTTTGCATGAACCATGTATTTCTATTATTACTTGTTGCGTTAAAACACCAACAACTTCCTAAAGATTGAGTTTTAGCATTTGACCCGGATTTAGACATTTTAGACAAGATATTGGTCAATTTAGCATCGGACCCCCAGGTGTTCCATGTATTTGATCTATTTGAAAGCTAGCACACCCCATTACATTTGTCAGATAATCTAACCATTAATGAGGTAAACAGGTGTGCAAGCAATTGTGAAGGATCTGGGGGTCCCTGAGGAGAGTCGTGTTAGAGGGGAGAATGCAGAGAATGGAACCAAACAGTCAAGCTGCATTTACACAAGCAGTCCAATTCGGATCTGATTTACGTTAAATAGGATTAGATTCAGTGTAATTAGATACAGTCTAATACGTACATAAATCACTTAACTAATTGTTGGAATGTCTATGCACTCAACCCAATCAGGGAGCGCAGGATAAAGGTAGTCTGACGGCAGTGTCCTCTGGTAGTATTGCTCTCCCCCCACTAAAGCGATTTGATAAAACTTTGTGAAATAACTATTCTTTGTGAAGAACAGATGTTGTCACAGGGACAACACAACATCAAGGAACCTGTTGATTTTGTTACGCACTGTATACATTTTATGTGACTTGTTGTCAGTTTTGTTATTTTAGCCGATCAAAGATGTTTTGTGGGCTTACATTTATTCTGTTTAAATGTAGTTGTAACAAAATGAACAGAGTCAGATGGTTTCTGTATACACAGAATTGCTGGACTGGTTGTAAAAGTTGCTTCTGTTTACATTTCATTTCAGTAGCCTGGCTGGACCTTGTCTCCTTTTGTCATGTGTGTCACTGTGTACACATCCTGTCCTTATGACCTACTTTGTCCCGGTACATTCAGTTGTGTTGTGTAGATAGTTTTTGCACATCCGCAACGCTTCCCTTATCCTTCAGTGTAGTCCATCTTGCTGGACCAGGTAAATTGTACTATATTAGGAGTTGGATATGATATGACCTGCATATTGTGGGGGTTTGGTATGGGTTAGTGATATGTGGCGAATGTTAAGCATGGTAATGACTGTCCAGAGTTTGTATCCGGAGGTGTTTAATTCATTGAGGCAGATCGCATTGCAGATAGAAATACATTTTGTAGAACAAGCGGTTCTGAATTACACATGACTAGAGAACTATGAAGTACATAATTTCTACCTGGAGCCTTCTGTAATGTTGCACTCTCATCAACCAATGAGCTGGTGTCATGTGACACAGCCTGGCCATAGTGTCCTTGTGTGCTGCTGTGCTGGTGGCCCCTCCCCCATACCTGTCAGACTGGAATGGAATGGGACAGGTGAGAGCACGCTGCTGCTATCTTGTTCTGGAGTCTCACCAACAACACTGGCCTCTTGGCAGCAGCTCTCTATGTAAGGTCATGAAACCACTGCATGTGATGATGTAGGGCTTCTGTTTGGGTTTTTCGTGTTTTTTCATTCAGATTCATTGATGACAAGATGGAGAACGCCTGTGCTCTGCTACTGGTTTGAAATGTTGTAATGGCTTTTCTGTTGTTTTCCAGAAACCGGAGATGGAGGAATTAACGATATGGGAGCAGCATACTATCACACTAAATAAAGTAAGTGTATCTCTTTGTTATACTTTGATCTGAATGTGAAACACAACTGAATGTACATCCAGTACTTGATTCGCTCATGGTACGCTAAAATAAATCGCCTACTGAAACCCGTCGTAACTACAGGAATTTAGAGTAACAAAGACACGCCCTGATCTCTGTAACTAGGCTCAGGTCAGATGACTCTTCAGTGCTGAAGGAATGTGCTCGCTCGCTCTCTATCTGGCCTTATCGCAAACTTCTAACTGCCTACTCTAGTTATTCCTTTCTGTGTCTCGCTCTCTCTTTCATACTCACCATGTCTCTCTGTTACCCTCCCTCCTTGGCTTTGGCAGGATTCCAAGATGGGGTTTGGCTTTGCCATATCCGGGGGCAGAGACAAGCCCAACCCAGACTCTGGGGACACAGCCGTCATCGTTTCGGATGTGGTGCGGAATGGACCTGCTATGGGCAGACTGTTGTAAGTCCCCTACACGTTACCCATCACTTGTACCCAGCATGACTGAGGCTTTTACTGAAGGTTACATAGATGATCAGGTGGACACATGGGTGTCTAGCCTTCAGACCACTTCACACTCCGCCTTTGTAACTAATTGATTACTGATTAAAAAAAATGAAAACGTGTTTATAATAAAAATATATACTTATTGAAAATAAAAGTATCTCAGAAAATGAAGTGTTCAGGACAGTTTTCTGTGACACTCCGAACTGAGCTTGGGTGCATCCTGTTTCCTTCGGTCCTTGATTCCTCTAGAATCTGGGGTCTGGCTGTGGCAGATTATGTCTATAACAAAATGTGGAGGAAGTAAAGGGGTCTGGATCCTTTCCAAAGGCCCTCTACATACACGTCCACACACCAACGGCCTAACCCTGACCCTGAGGAGTTGTTCACTGCCTTGTTGTTTGACCTCTCCTCCCTCTACAATAGTGTCAGAGATCAGATTGTAATGGTGAATGGAGTGTCCATGGAGAATGTCTACTCTACCTTCACTATCCAGAACCTCAAGTCGTGTGGCAAGATTGCTAACATAGTGAGTACTGACAGAAGCCAATTTAAATGAGTCGTTCTGGACATGTTTAGTAATGTGTGGGTAATTTTCCTGGCCCTATAGGTCCAGATGCTGTTATGCTTGTGTTGATTGTTTAAATTGATGTATATGCTCAGTATTTAGGTGTTGCTGCTTCTCACTTCAGGTTTCTGTATACTCACATCCATTTCCGATCAGCACAAATAAACAGCCCGTACCGTTGCTATTGTTTATGTACAATGAGTCACTGGAATGTGGCTCGTTCTCACCAACTCTTACGTAGGCGTTAATTGCGCTTCTTAAGAAGGGGAAAGATCTTACTTCCTGCTCTTCATTCAGGCCCCTAAGCCTCCTTAAAGTTGACGTGAAGTTTCTGGCTAAAGTGATAGCGAAGCGTCTGGAGGAAGCCCTGCCTGGAATCATCAGAGGAACAGGCTGGCTTTTATGGATAGATTATTTCTTAAAACTCTCTAAATTTCCTGTGGTGATCGCTTGAGATGTGTTGAAGGCATTCAATAGAATTAGAAGGGAATACCTCTTTACTGTTTTTAAGAACTCTGTAGTTGGGGAAGAATTTGGCTCTTGGGTCCGTCTCTGGTCTAGGTTGCCTCAGGCCAGTGTCTGTACTAATGACACCTGCTCTGATTATTTTGCTCTTGAATGTGGGACCAGACAGTGTTGCCCTCTCGCCTGTTTGTCCTTTGCCCACACTATTGAGCTCATTTCGATAGCTCGATGTGCATCTTCCTCTTTCCTGGGTGTGTCACGGGATGTGGTTGAACAGGGGTTGTCATTATATGCTGATGATTTGTTACTGCATGTCAGTAACCCTGCAATCTGCTTACCTTCCATCTTTTCAATTCTGGCGGACTTTGGCTCCTTTTCGGGGTACAGGCTGAATCTTCCGAAGAGTGAGTGCTTCCGGATCAGTTCAGCAGTGCCGCAGCTTAAGCCGACTGACTCTACTTTCCAAATGAGTCGCTCTGGTTTCACAGACCTCAGAGTGAAAGTAACATGTTGACTACCTGCCCTTTTCTCTAGAAACTTTGCTCCCCTTATGCAAATGAAGTCTGAGTTTGAGACTGAGATGGGGTACCGTATCACCGTCTGTTAGAGGGAGGATTATGGGGTTAAAAGGAATAGTTTGCCCAAATTCCTTTATTTTGTTCTATCCCATTGTGTTCAAAGTCCTTTTTTAAGTCTGACTGTTACCTCATTTCTCTGAGGAGGTAAGGTATGTAGAATCTGACCTCTTTTGCTTCAGAGATTCATATTTAGTGGAGTGCTGGCACTACCCATTTTTTTTGCCCTACTACTGGGTTACCAATTTTCAGAAGTTGCTGTTCTGGTTGCATGCTCCAGATAACCCATGGTGCCACCTTGAGGCATGGTCCTGCATTTCTACGTCTCTTCCTGCTTTATTCTGCTGTTGCCCCCCTCTCACAATACTGGCAATCCTGTGGTACTTTCCACACTTCAGATCCGGTATCAGTTTTGTCGTCATTTCAAATGTTTCTCTGCATAGGCTATGGGCCTTATAAGAACAACTTCTCCCCCAGTCTCTGAAATACACTGCTTTCTCTCTCTCGGCAAGGAAGTGTATTACAACCTTTCAAGACCTTTATGACAATGGACTCTTCTGGTGTTCCCATTCTGGTCTCTAAATACTCTCTACCTCCTTACTTTCTGTTACCTTCAAGTCAGGCATTGTGCTTCCTCACAGTTTTCTGGCTTCCCCGCTAATTGCCCTGGCTGACCCTGGGTTAGTATATTATCTTTACAACCTCGACAGAAAGGATTCACCTGTCATTTATTTGGTTATTCTGTCATTGGACAAGCACACCACTAACAAAGCTAAATCTGCCTGGGAGCGGGAGATGGGTGCAGGAAATTAAACACCCGGTGACTATATCAGACACTTCTCTCCACGTGTGGTGTGACCGACATGTCTGTTGCAACTTGCAACAGTAGGATATTAAACATAAACCCAGACCTGCAGCATCACTTCTGTCTCCTTCTCAGACAGTGAAGCGTCCTCGTAAGGTCCAGATCCCTGCCACCACCAGGCCAATGCGGGCCTCCTCCCAGTCCAACCTGCTGGACCAAGAACCGCGACAAAGGACCCGACGTTACTCTGATGGCAGCGACCAGGCAGACCGCTACCGCTCTGCCAGCAGTACTACCTTGGACCGCAACGGGACCTCTAACGCCCTACCAGTCAGTTCTGGGTACAAACGGCTGCCACGCCAGGACTTCCCAGACAAGCCAATCAAAACCACCCTCCTGAAGAAGAAACTCACAGATGGTGAGCAGAAACCGGGGGGGTCTTTAATTCGGCAGGGCAGTGCGAAAGGAGTTCCAAAACTATATAACACATCTGAAATTATATTTGAAGTCAATATAACGGAGGCCGTGCGTTCACATTTCTTACCTCGCTTCAGAGTACGGCCTAAAGTTGGGGAGCCAGATCTTCATCAAACACATGACTGACACGGGCCTAGCTTCCAAAGAGGGCACTCTGCAAGAGGGAGACCTCATTCTCAAGGTAATATAAAGCTGGCTGTCATTATCAGATTCATCCAAAACCCTTTTTGTAGACATGATTCCATACTGGGACTGTAAGCCAAATATTCAGGAAGGCCCATGCTGCTGATATTAAGGTATCTGGTTTCAGTTCCATCAGTGTATGAAACCAAAGGTTTTTCCATTCCTTTCTAGATCAACGGGATGACCACAGAGAACCTGTCCCTCTTAGAGACCAAACACCTGGTGGAGAAATCCCGTGGCAAGCTGACTATGATGGTGCTGAGAGATGACCGCAAGTTCCTGGTCAACATCCCTGAAGTGGAGGACAGTGATGAGGACCACCCCAGCAACAGCAGCTCAGAACTGGATGGTATGAGGATGGAGGGAGACTTATACTGTAGGGAGAGATGGGTTGGAGGAGATGGGTGGTCGATGAGCATTGTGAATGTCAGTGTCAAACAGCTCCAGCACGTGAGTCCTGTGTCTTTCCTATCTTCTTTCCAGACATTTCCGACCTGGATACAGACTTACCCACCAACAGAGACCGAATGTCCCGCTCCGCCACCAGGGAACGACGCACGCGCAGGTAGCTAACCCAATGCATCTTTACTGTCAGAGGTTTAGAAGTATCTGGCTTCCTCATTAACATCAAAATGACCAGAGAAAGGGAGTTAATTTAGGAATGTTCCTCACATGTTTAACAGCCAGGTACTGACAAAACATATGGACAGTATACTGTTTTTCGCTCCTCTGGTTACTGCTCTACTTTTGTGTCATTGATGCCAAACGATTTAATCTACAATGTACAAGGTGTCGGGTGTCCTTTTGAGCAAGGCTTTCTCTCCTGCAGGAGAGCTGAACCTCCTTCGTTGGTTTCTAAGTCACGTGACGCATCCCCAGTCAGGTCGACCCTGACACGGCCTGCTAAAGCCTATCCTTCTCGCAGAGGTGAGTCCAGACCAGAACCGCCTCCTACACTAAACCCTGGTCTGTCCACCCGATGTGGTCTGAATCCGGTTTGACCTGAACCGTGTGGTCTTTCTCCAGCCCCCTCCGAGTCCGAGTCGGACCGTAGTCCCTCACCGCCTCTTTTTAACAAGAACCAACCGGACCCCAGCAACAAATACAGGTAGCGTTAACACAAAGCAGATACTCTTGTTACAGTATTTTATTTGTGCGTCTCATCAAGGCTTGTTTCCTGCTTGATGCAGACCTCTTTCAGGAATGTCCACCCTGCCCAACCCCAAAGCCTCCCCCACAGCCCTGGACTGGACCGCCCCGCGTCCCTCGTCCTCCGCCTCCACCTTGAGACCTCGCAAAGGTAAACGCACGACCAGAGAACGTCCCAATCAGACGACACCTCTGTGTGGATCGTCACCATGACGATAACATGCTGCCCGTCTGTCCGTCCGTAGCCGTTTCTGAGTCCGACTCGGACCGCAGTGCCTCCCCGCCGCCTGACAGGAGAGGAGAGGGCCAACGGGTCACAGAGGACCGCTCCAGATATAAAGTGCTCCCGGATCTACCCCTCTCTGGGACACTGAGATCCTCCCCCATTGTTATTCGTCCGGATCCCCCCCGATCGGTCTCTTCTCCGGTCAGAATCCCACCCCCCGGTCAGTACCACATACACACACACAGACACCAGTGCATATGTCCTGATACTGAACTTTCTGGAACATTTCATGGTAACTTGTGCTTTCGTGTAAGGAGGCTGAATCAGTGATCTAGTGTGATAATTCCCCTGCCCACCTCTTCTCAGGCTCTGACTCGGAGTCAGACAGCAGCGCCGGGCTTCCCCAAAGACAGGGCACTCCTCACAGCCAGGACTCTCGGAACAGATACAGGTACAGATGAGTTCCACCCCACCCCTACCATCCTACCTCCCCAAGCCACAGCAGGGACCACCGGACTGGGCAGACGATGCATGCCATCCACCTCCATCTTCCACTAGCCATTTCTATTTTGTGCTACAATACATTTTCTGTTTTTATTTGATTTTTTTATTCCATTGATCTACTGGTAATTAATTATGTCTTATAATGTACCCCAATAATTACTGTTGTAATTGTGCTAACTGTGAGGTTTTGTTTGCAAATGCAATAAAAGTGACTTCCACTGAGAACGTCCCTCTCATGAATATGTGGCTGAATGTGGTCTTTGAAAAACAATCAGCAACATGATCAAATCTATATAGATGGCCTCTTAACTGATTATAAATCTAAACATCTAAACACATTTAAAATTTGAGATGGACAGGTTAGCATCCATGACAGGAACAGGACATTTAAATCAAATCTAAAGAAGCACCAGTGCTAAATTGTTAACTACCCACTTGTCCATATGCTAATGACCTGTGATCAGACAATAGGGTCTTGCAATGTGAGACAGCTCCCCCAGAGGCCCTGAGGTGAATATCAGTCTCTTCTCATCCTCTCATCATGATCTATGTTCAACACAGGTCCCCCTCCACACGTAACTGAGTTCTGTTATCTTCCTCCTCCCTCACTCCCAACCTCCCTCTCTTCTATTCCAGAGCCACGCCCTTGGTTGACTTGGTGCCCCAGGTGGAGTCTCCCAAATGGAAGTCTGCCAGTGTCACCATGAGCAAACCCCCTAAAGGTGTGTAGGCCTGGATATGTTTTTAGGTTAGGGACCCTCTAGGTCAGGGGTGTCAAACCAGTTCCATGGAGGGCTGAGTGTCTGCAGGGTTTCGCTCTCACCTTGTACTTGATTGATTAATTAGGTCTCTCATTGGTTAGTTTCTACCCTCACCTGGTTGTTTAAGTCTGAACTGGGAACCGATTTATAGGAAAAACCATAAACCTTCAGACACTTGGCCCTCTGTGGAACCGGTTTGACACCCCTGGTCTAGGTGGAGCCCCCAGTTGGCAAGTAAAGGTCATAAGCCATCGCTAAATGTCTAGAATTGCAGGTAATTTGCTGTAAAGGTGCACTTTGTCACGTGGTTAAAAAAACAAGCATGCACCAACTAACTAATGTGTAACGTGTTTACTATTACTGTGTGTCCGTGTCCCCAGATCAGTCTGAGTCCGAATCAGAGGCCAGTTATGCGTCAGTCCCTCGACGGGACTCTGTAGAGAGTGACGCTTCCAGCTCCCGAGGATCCAACAACAGATACCGGTACAGCTGACCCCAAAAGGCTTCTGGGTTACTACACCTATGAGGTTTCTGGGGACAAAAACCTATTTCCCTTTCAACATGTTTCTTAACCCTCATTCTAAATTTCAACTTAATATTTGAGAGGGCCATCAAATGTCCTTACTTTCCCACTTCATCAGTGGGCTACTATACCTGTGAGAACTTCTAGACCTTCTGTTTATGCTTTTGTGTGTTTCCTGGTCTTGTATGGCTTAAAGTGTGGCACTTGTAATGACAGAGTTGTGAGTTTGATTTCCACAGGGGACCAGTATTAAAAAGAATTATCTAAACGTATGCTTTCACTAAGCCTAAGTAGTGTCTGCTAAAAGACAACGTTGGGAAAAAAATCTAATTATTAACATCTTCCATTTTCTCCCTCCCTCAGAGTGCTGCCTGAATTAAGGTCCTCTCCTGCTCTAGTGGTGAGTCAGGAGCCCCCTCGACAAAACAGAACCCCTCCCAGACCGCAGTCAGGTCAGTGGACCCCTTCTGGTGAGAAGACGTTTACGGTTGGAAATCCTTGGCCTCATCTGTACCCTCATCCTCTGTGTTTGTATTGTTCAGATTCCTCTGAGTCCGGCGGAGTTCCTTCACCCCCTAGGAGGTCTGGGAGTACAGATGTAGACAGCAACCACAGGTAAAATAATGAGATCACGTCATGTCCATTCTTCTCACGCAACACACACAATAATTATGACCTTGTCCATTTTTTGGGGGAGTTATTAGTCTTGGAACTTAAGTGAATAATATCTCCTTTTCTTTAGTATTCCTCGCAAAGCCAACGGTACTGTCCGTTCTGGGATTTCCATGAAGAGCAATCCCCCAGTCTACTGTACGTACCGACTCCCTTGAGTCTTTGACGGAAGTCTCAGGTGGCATGTCCACGTTGTTTTAGTCAGACTAGAAGATTCTCACCTCTCTTTCCATTTCAGCCAAGGCTGAGGAGCCCATCTACTCCCTTCCCCCAGACTCCATTCCCACACCTAGCCTGGGGTAAGCAGCTTGATTTGGATCCACATTTAGCAACCTTGCTAATAGAAAATATAAACAGCCCATTCAAAATGCAGACCACCATACCAGTTATTTACTAGGGATCCAATACCAGGTCCTGAATTATTTTACTTTCTGTTCTATCTGATAACGTAGACTATTTGGACTACACCTGTTTTGCGCTGAAAAATTCCGTTAAATAACATTTACATAATATGTAAATGCACTTTTCTATTCACACTAGCAACAATAAACGAGAAAGTGCAACACATGTAGCTCTTTGGCCAGACACCTGACCCGAAATGCATATCAACTCACTGACAATGTTGTTTACCTTGTAACTAACGTGGTGCTCTTTTTTTAAACAAATTCTGTTGCTGATGATAGAATTGTTTTGCTGTCAATGTGTGATGTTTTTCTGTTACTGGAGCCGAAAGGACTGAATCCTTTTGGCTCCATAACACTCATTCCACTTCAATACACTTCAATACACATTAAGACATTACCAGACTTACTGCAACTGTCTACTTGTGGCCCAGTAGAAGGTTTCTGGACTCTGATCCTATAGCCTAGTACTACCATCACATGAATTTGTGTCACTCGAAATCTGCAAAGTTAGTCAACTGTATAAAACACATAAACCTCTATCTGAAGTGCTGTGTGTACATGCATTTGATCAAACCCTGAATTACACAAGCTACACCCAAGTTCTTGTTCTGTAGCTGATGTTCAGCCAACAATCTGGTTAGAGTGAAGCTCTGTTGGGGGCCTGCACACAGTAGGACTGGTGGTTGGCTGGCCACCTTTTAAAAGTCTTACAACATTGGCTGTAATGTTCCGTCTTTAATAAATTACTCCCTAATTCAATGACCGAGGGACCAAATGCATTGCTAATTAAACGCAAGACTGCTACAGATGTTTATCTACAACCATTGAGCAGGGGAATCTGCAGTATACAGTATACACAGCATTTAAGTTGGGGTTTGTTAACACTAAGTTCCATAGCGTTTGAATTTACACTGGTTCAAGACAAACCATGCAGAATTGTGGCTGCGTGTATGCGTGTGCACTGGACAGAAACCTGACAGTACTGACAGAGTTGTTTTCACCGTACTGACAGAGTTGTTTTCACCGTACTGACAGAGTTGTTTTCACCGTACTGACAGAGTTGTTTTCACCGTACTGACAGAGTTGTTTTCACCGTACTGACAGAGTTGTTTTCACCGTACTGACAGAGTTGTTTTCACCGTACTGACAGAGTTGGCGCTCACTACCTGCATGTCTAGCTATCGATATTTTGTTGAAAATGTCTTCGGTTTTCTTCTTTAGGTCTTGGAAAATGTCATGGTAACAAGTCCTGATTTGTCTCTAACCGTTTCCAGCTAATTAGATTAATTAGAAGTGCGAGTAGGCTCCAGACAGCTCTTCAGCCCAATGGGAAACCGGAGTGCAATTTGGCCAAAATTAAATGTCCTGGTACTTCTTTAAGGAAAATCATTTGGGAGCTATAGTCTAATGTATTTAAGACTGGTCTGCGTTCCTTTTCAGGGACTCCTCTTTAACATGCCTTTCCTCTCATCTCAGGTACAGCTCTGATCTGAACACAGTATCTTTTGTAAAGGAAAAGAGCGTTGGCCTGAGACTGGTTGGAGGCAATGACGTGGGGATCTTTGTGGGTGGGGTTCAGCCCAACAGCCCTGCCCAGCTGCAGGGCATGAAGGAGGGGGACCAGATCATGCAGGTAAGACTAACTAAAGACAACAGGGTATGCAAGCTTTTGTTGTAGTCCGTCACGAACAGTGATCTCATGTTGTAAATGTTCTGGTCTAGAAGGTCTAGACTGGTACATCCCTGATGTGGTTGGTCATTTTATCCTGTGGTTTCATCTTGGAGAGATTTCTGGTCTCCAGGACCACTGAATTCTGTCTCCACATTATTGATCTACAGTATTACGAATGCATGTCTTACTAGTCTGTCCATTGTAGGTGAATGGGGTGGACTTCGGTCATTTAAACCGTGAAGAAGCTGCTTTGTTTCTAATGAACATCAAGACTGGAGAGCAGGTGGAGATCCGCACCCAGAACAAGATGGACAGTGAGTTCCGCCTGAGAGACAAAAGCAGTGGCTCAGAAAGGTCTAGAAGGTGCAGGTGTATGCCTTCAGCGGTGACTGACCTCTCACAATTTTCATTGCCTCAATTTCTCAGTTTACAAGAAGATCCTGAAGTCCAACTTGGGAGACTCATTTTATATCCGGACCCACTTTGACAACGAAACAGAGGAGCAACACGGCTTGTCCTTCACACGAGGCGAGGTGTTCAGGGTGGTGGACACCATGCACAAGGGCAAGCTGGGCAAGTGGCTAGCTGTACGGATGGGCAACGACCTGCACGAACTGGATAAGGGCACCATCCCAAACCAGGCAAAGTCAGTTGAACCTTGATTCATTGAGAAATTGTATTAATTGCTCTAAAGATTGGTCAGAATTGTATTTCAAAAGATAATGTATTAACCCTTGGTTTCAGAAGATGGCACATAAGCAACATCCACCCGTTTCTGTCCGTATATACTTGGATACAGTATTCAGGGTAGCAATTACTCAAACAAAAACCCACTTTCCCCCTCAGGGCAGAGACTCTGGCCAGCATCGAGCAGGCTCAAAGAGCCGGGGGAGGAGGTGGAGATCGCCAGGTATCCGGGCCCAGGGCAGAGTTCTGGAAACTACGGGGACTCAGAGGAGCCAAGAAGAATGTTCGCAGGACTCGTGATGACCTGCTGCAGCTCACAATCCAGGGCAAATTCCCAGCCTATGAGAGGGTTCTGCTCAGAGAAGGTTGGGAGAATTTCATACAACATAATTGTGAAACGTCTTTATGTACTATTACACTTTGTATTGTGAAACAAGACTCACATCTTTAACCCCTGTATTTCTTCAGCTAATTTCAAACGTCCGATTGTCATCCTGGGTCCTCTGAACGATGTGGCAATGGAGAAGCTGGTCAAAGAGATGCCTGAAGAATATGAGGTGGCAGAGATGGTTCCTCGTAGTAGCAGCGGAGCAGACAGCGCTTCCACAGTCATCAAGCTGGACACCGTACGAAGTATTGCAGAGAAGGTGAATCAAACGGGGGTCGGGGGGGACATCGACTGCATGTTAAAATATAGTGTAACAACTGTAGAGCACAGCCTCACTGTGTTTCTTAACCCTCTGTTCCAGGACAAGCACCCTCTGCTGGACATAACACCCACTGCAGTGGAACGTCTGAACTACATCCAGTACCACCCCATGGTGCTGTTCTTGGACCCACACAGCAGGAAGGATGTGAAGGCCATGAGGCAGAGGTTGTGCCCCAACTCCAACAAGAGCTCCAGACGCCTCTATGCACAGGCCCTAAAGATGAGGAAGCACTGCAGCCATCTGTTTGCAGGTAAACATGCGCCTGTGTTATTGGGACACATACTGCTGTTGCCGGACCGCGGAGCCGGTCAAGAAGGGTGAAGGTCTCTGAGCGAATGAAGGACCCATTGGTAAATAGCCTTGTGGTTAGACCCAGTCTGTCACATGGGAGACATGTATAGTAGTGTAGATATTTTTCCCACGACTGAAGATCTTAGTTGTACACAGAAAATGTGGATGTTACAGCACTCTGCTATTGTGTGGCTCTGTGGTCTGTCTCTACACACATGGAGTTCACTGCCAGCCTTGTCTATGCTGTTGGGGCTAGATTTTCGCTGGAATGAGTGTAGTTTATGTTGCAATGGACAAACTGCAACCTGTATGTCTAACATCATAAGTCGCTTGAGGTTTTAGACTGTCTTGAAATGTTGCTCTCTCACACAGGAAGAGCAGGATAAAGTGGGCATACTGTTCACTCCCAACTAATGCGCTTGATAGTTAAATGTATTTTTTCACAAAGTTCTATGTGAAAAATGAACAACAACAATATTTAATGTTGATTTACCAGTAATATACATACTTTCCCACCACCAATGTTCTTAGTTAAATACAGACAATTAGTCTTCTCGGTTCTGTTCTACTTCTATTTTTAAATTAGATTCAACTTTATAGTCATTGAACAATACAAGTACAGTACAATGAAATGCAGTTAACATCTAACCAGTAGTGCAAATAGAAGAGGGCAAGAAATGAACAAGTATTAGGTATGGTGTATGTTACAAGTGGAATGTATAGATGCGCGGGCCTCCTTCTGCCTCCTCAAAAAGTACATGTGCTGCTGCACCGTTCTGACCCGGGTTTAGGTGCTGAGGGTCCAGGAGAGGTCCTCTGAGGTGTGGACGACCAGGAATTTGAAACTAGACACACGCACACCTGATTGCCATTAATGAGAAATGGGGCGAATGGGGGATGGGAACAGTTAATGTCAACTGTGTGAACAGAACAAGTGAATGTAGTTGCCAGAAGACATCATAATTAAAATAAAAAATAACTAGTTGACCATGTTTTATATTTAAGGTACTGTATAGCTATTAGCTATCCATCTGCAGTAGTCGGTTTCTAATTTAACATGTTATATGTACATTTTTGATACACATATGGGGTTCCGAACACTTGGTTTCTGATAAGCACAAGAACAGTGTTGGCCCCCTCACAACAAATAGCATTGACCCATAAATCGGTGCTCATCAAACCCCTTCCTTTGTCACCATAATCACTTTTACTCGACTGGACTAGGCTTGCCTGGTTTCTCTTGTTCTGGGGTTTCAGTGGTTCTAGATTTTGACTCTCCCTTAACTCCCATCTCTCCTATTTTTTTTCAGCTCGTATTGACCTTCAGCCCAGCTCTAATGTGTGGTATGACTCTCTGAAAGACAAGATCAGACATCAACAGGCAAAACCTGTCTGGGTCTCAGAAGGCACGGTAAGACGGGCAGATTCCTGCGCATCGAACACAGGACTTTTCTCCGAATTACTTGTTAAGAACTGAGGAATTAAATGTGTCTTTGTCTGTTTTAGTTTGAGGGAGGAGGAGAGGAAGAGCTAGATGCGTTGGACCGAAACCAATCTGACTACCTGAGCGGTGCCAGCGACCTGGAGGACACCGATGGAGAGGCGTTTACAGACGGAGAGATCTACACCGACAACGAGGACTTAGAGGAGCCGTTTGACTCTGGCAACCAACATCGGGGTTCCAGGCCCACCGCTCTAGCCCGGTCCTCTGAGCCTGCTTCCGAGTACCATAGCCCGGACCCATCCCCCGAGCCTCTGAAAGAGGTCCCACCCCTGATGACTGTGCCTGAGCCCAGATCAATCCGTCGTCCGTCCGACGGCACTGCTAACGTTGTCGTCGCGGATGATGACACGCCGTCCACTCATAGCTTTTCAGATTCAGACTTTGATGCCATTGATCGGGCTGTTACGAATTCCCCATCAGACACACCCCCTGACTTCATAGCCCCCGACCCCAGAACCTCAGTTTCTGTCCCAGAGCCCCAGTCGGCCAAGCTGCTGGCAGAGAGTCCCCCAGCCGTCACATTGTCAGTCATAGAGAAGAAACTCCAACAGGTACTGAAGGGATTTAGTGTTTCATATCACTATATATCTACAGTTCCTCAATACACATTTTGTTTACCTCAAAATGCTAAAATACCCTGTTAATTTACAACTCTCCAGTGACCCATGACCTCTACATTTTTCAGACCCGTATGGCAGAACCAGAAGAGAAGAAAGCTTCCCCATCGTTTATTGTGTAAGTTAACTCCTGTAAATTATTTATTTATGTGACTATTTTAGTTGCATCAAAATGTTGGTGTAAAGTCCTGTACAGTGAGTAAAGCCTAGACCTTACATCTCCTGATAGGTTGGCCCACCACCAGGCTGTTCAGACGAGACGCTCCCAGATCCGAGGCAGTGATAGCTCTGACGACAACGACGAGACTGAGGACATTGAGTGGGGTCCAGCTACAGAACTTTAGATTACACCCAAGACAACAAATCAAGAATGTTGGAGCACATGATTCCAACTCTAGCAAGCAGACATCGCTGGGTGCATTTTGACGGACTGATCTACCAGTAATAATTTGTAGTTATTTATGATGCAGGGTTCTTTGTAGATCAGTCGGTCAGAAGTCATCTACCGCAGGCTAAAATATTGAACAAGCCCATTGTGAATATAAGTGAAATGTTCTCAACTTTGGTCTTATAGAATCACTAGTTTTTTCTTCTTTTGGACTAACATTTTTTGGAGAACAAGGTTGGACATCCACTGTCAGGGCTGCCTTAAAGTAATGGGAGTTCCACTGGCACTGGCTTTAGCAGACCAGAGCTCACACCTTTCCAAATAACTATTATACATCTTGCAGTACAACAAATATTTTTGTGTGGGTGCCTTTAATAAATGCAATTTTTTTTAAATAAACTATTGATTTTACCAACACCAGCAACAACTGTATTGATATTAAGGATGTCATTTTAAACCCTTAGGTAAAGTGTATGAAAGCTGAATGTTCTTTCCTGCTTCATTTATAATTAATTTGTAAAGATAACCTATTTGGGTCATTAAAGATTACAGGCTAAAAAAGAATGCCCTTCATTGTTTTTCATCCTGTTAAGATCATCTGCACCATGTCATTTTTTTGTTTAAATATTCCAAACTGTTTCTGAACAATGAAACCATTTCACAGTCTCTACTCATTAAATCTTTAAACCAACAAAAGGGGGAACATTTACTGAGGGGGAACATTCATTCTCAGGTGCAGAATAAACTGAACTGAAATGGTACTGTTAATCCAGGGGTAAATGGTTCGTGTACAGTGTCATCACTGCATGAACACAAAGCAAAGGAAAAACTATTAGACTGGTGGGAGTGGCTAAACTTGTTTATAAGAGCAATAAGACCATATCAGGTATTTGTGAGTACAGGTTTACATTAAGTGCTTTTGTTATCTTAGCATTATTCCTGTTATCATTAACTTGCCTGCGCGTTACATTTGATCCACCTGCTGGAACTTGGAACCTTCAACTTCTTGCTATTTTAAAGACCCAAACGCATTTCAACGTCTGTCATTGATTTGCACACATTGTTGGCAGGTCTCTTTGAGATCAGTGAGATCCAGTTTTACCTTATGGACATGACACACTACAGTGTGGTTAAACATAGGGCTAAGTATTCAGACATTGTGCTATGGACCTCTTGCAGATCTTTCCAAGTTTGAGGCCATGGTATATTAATCATACACAATAGCCCTTTTTTCCTTACTGCTGAAGTGTACCACTCCTGTAAGCCAATCAACACTCGGGATAAAGCCATCGGTATTATAATCTTGCAAAGTCAAATAATTGAACGGACAACGTGTAAAAAGTATTTCTGTCCTGAGCAAGGCAGATTGCTTCCATCGCTGCTGAAACTCGGTATGAACGGTGTGTATATGCGCCGTAAGGGAAAGTTTCCTTATAGAAAAGTGTAGTTCTACGCATTGCACCTGATTGGTGGTAGCGCATAGGTGAATTGGGCGTTCTAAATTATCTGACCACATCAACAGCACAGGTGTTACTACGTTAGTGTGATGAGTGGGGAGAAATCGTTACCTCAGGAATCCGCCGACAGGGAACGGACATTTTCAAACGGTGTTTATGGACAGCTGTTCAATCTTTTAGGCCAAATAGATTATATTTATATTGTTTATTATAGAAATGCGTTGTATATATTATAGACAGATGATTATAAAAATCAATCGCCCCAATCAAACTGTGAGCGCAACATCACATGCACTTTTCTTCCTTTGAAAAAAATAAAAAACATGAGCGGATGCGGCTGGCCCACTGACTGTTTGTGGTGAGCTGTCAGTGAGCTTGCGCACTCAATGTGTGACAAGGGGAAAGGAGCGAGACGGCAACAAACGTGGTTGAAGGTTGGAACGGATGGAAGAGCAGCGCCCGTAATTGGTAGAACAACTAAAAAGTGGAGAGTCGGGGGGTGGGTGGGGGGGCTGTATGTGAAACTCAAAGAAGTCGGGATGGACGGCAAAGGCACATTAAAGATGTTTGCCCGAAAGAAACGGGAATTGATCAAAACTCCTTCCATCTCGAAGAAGAGCCGAGCAGGAAGCCCTGGGCCACAGAGCTCATCATCAGTAAGTAGCACGACATCTCTGATTTCCTCCCATCACTCAGACCGATTTCCTTCTCTGCTATTGTCTGCCGCCAAGGAGCAAGGGGACATGGGGGCAGTACAAGAGGTCAGGCTTGTTTAGACCCGACGTCACCAACAATGACAGGTTTAGTGGGTGGTTTAAAATACTAAAGATGAACATTTCAGGTAACTTATCGACAGCAACAATATGTTTATTTGATTTCAGTAGTTGTGTAATACTGGAATATTTTTTTGAATGTATGTGGGAATTTGTGTCGAAGCTAGTATTGAAGTATAGGCGATATTGTGTTTTATCGCTGGATGACTCATTTTGGAAGCAGTCATTGGGAATTATTTTGGTTTACAAAGCAGCTACAAGCTGGTCAGTCACTCTAGTGCAATCAATCATTCAGCTTCAAAGTGACTTGAGCTAGATTATATCTAAGCAATAGGGACAGGGGCCATGCTGAAACGTGGTGGTAAGAATAGTTACAACCCCTACTCCACCAGTCAGAGAGTTAAAAAAGGGGAAGATAAAGCCAGGAACAAATTGGATGTACTACCCAATAGACCCAACGTCTGGCTTAAACAGGTAGGTCAAACACATCCAATTTCATTATTTATCCAACAAGGTTTTATCAATTATTCTCGTGAGAAGGAATGAGTATGCTTATATTTGCTGAGGTGATACTCACCAGTTATTGAAATAAAATGTTTCTGTGCGTAACTTTTACATAACAGTATGCTACATTCAAACAAACACAGTACCATAAAAGGAGTTTTTAAAATAATATCACGCATTAGCTGTAGTTATTGTGAAAGCACCTCCCATTGGTAAGGTGTGTTGCTGATGGTTGCTTAGACCCAAAATGCATCTGTCATTGATACTGTCTTACAATTTATGTTTTAGGCTTATATGCAACACTACTGCATCTGGGATTTGTGACACTTTGACTTCGACATGAACTGACTTATTTAGTCATTATATTACAAGATTTGTTATTGTGTTATAGAGGTACATGGACATTTTGAAACACTTGATTCCAGTGTTCTCAGGGCATGTCTGATCAAACCATATCAATGTTGCTCAAATAGCCCTAATATTTTTTGCTGTTGTAGGGTGTGGCAATAAGCAGAGTCAGGAAGTGTTACACAACACAGGATCTTGTGAAAGTCTCCATGTATCTTCTTACAAACAACAGGGTGTCAAACCACTCGTCAAAAATTCTGTCACATTGTCCTAATGTTTTGGTATCGAAAGGTACATAAACAATGTCACCAGAAGTCTCACGTCCCTTCACCCCTCTTCTGTCACCTAGCTGTCCATTCTCCAGGAGCAGCCTCGTTACGATGCTACCAACACAACACCCTCTTCCACCACCTCCACCCTCCTAACGACCACCAGTGTCCTGCTGGACTCCTCTGTGTCCTGTCCCAGCACCCCCAGTGCCCAGCATAGCAAACTGGTAGGGGTGGGCTGCCCGTCCCCGGGTGTCCCCATGAAGAGACCCACCGCCCTTAGCCGTCATGCCAGCGCCGCTGGGTTCCCCATCCACTCCTGGGTGTTCACTAAGGGCCAAGGTAAGGGCGCTGTCACCCCGACCACCCAAATGGACAGCCCAGAGAGCACAGCCATCGAGGTGGAGGACATTCCCTCTCTGCTGAGGGACGTGGCCCGTTTTGCTGATGCTGTGGAGAAACTGAAGGACGTTGTGTTGGGAGAAGGTGAGTGAATGGGTTCATCCTTTGTCCGGTGAAGTTTAGACGAGGTCAACCACGGGGCTTGTCCAGCCCTCAGAACACTAGATTGGGGTTATCTTTTCAGAGTGCATGGAACCGACAAACAAGCTCAGACTCGTGAGACGTGATATTCATTTGGCTGTTAGACAGACAGGCACACGTGCCGATGGGAACAGCTTAGCTTTAGAGATCCCGAGTGGAGATGTTTTTGTGTTGGCATGTCAATCATGCGTTTGTTATTGGGTGTGGTTTTGGCTGCATCGTGACCGTCTACTGTTGTTTCTTAATGTTGTCTCTACATGTCTTCAATAGTCATTCTACATGACGTGCCTCACTTCTCCTGCTCAACACATGCTGTGTGGGTAGATGGGAAGGGCGGGGCCGGCTTTGCTCAAGATACCCACAATCCCCTCTTTCGGTCTCCTGTTCACTCACGCAGAGGAGCTACAGCAACCACACTCGAGCAGGAAACCAGATGACTGTTTGCTGCAGTTTCTGTCACATCTGTCTGTGCTGAAACAAAATGGCCCGCATAGTGGTTTTCCTGCTGCAGCGACAACAACTTCAATTTGGGCCTGAAACTGAAAATGATTGATTAATCTTTTTCAAATCTGTCTCAAGGCAACTGAGGACACAGGCAGGAATTGTGACAGGCTTAAATTTGAAAGTTGGTAAACAAACTAATATTAAATATTTTTTCTTTGGAACCAGGGACAATTCCATTTATTCCAAAGATTTTTTTAGGCTGTTAAAGTGAAGTATGGGTTGGGGTGTATTCACCTTATCTTACTGTAAACCAGCCTGTGACTGTTGTAGAAATCCAAACAGGAAGCCATGATGGATGATCTTTGACGCAGGGACCTCGTTTTGACTTCCTCCAAACATGGTCCACAGCATCAGTCCGACTTGTAACTACAGTACTGCTGGCAGACCAGCCTAGTAACGGTCTCCCTGTTTCAACCCATTGTTTTTTTATGTTCCTACATTTAGTTGAATTTAAGTGCCAGTGTTTAATCTGCTTTAAAACGTGTTGATTGATTTGCCATTTGTTGTAGCAGCTTGCCATGCTGAAAATAAGTTCTGATTAAATATGATCACTACACTGACCCTTCAAAACATGTCCGCCTTGCCCCTGGTTCCCTGCCACTATTCTGTGGGCCAGCCATTATGCTGGACATAGAAAAAGGAGACAGGGCCAAAGGGGAAATGGGAAGAATTGAAGCTGTACCAGTCCAAATGTCTGTTTGTGATAGCGAGACAAGAGGAAGTGAGCTGCAGACGTTCCACTGCTGACATCAAAGCAAACCTAACTGTTCCTCAGTGTTACTATTGGTCATAAATCACTCCCTGTCACCCATGCTGTGACATACCTCAGAGACTAGAAATCAGAGACACTAGATTCTCTAATCGTGCCGATTTGACCGATAATCTCACAGGATACCCTGTGGCTGCCTGGTATTACGATGCAATTATTGTAATGCAAACAATGCTGAATTTCTTGTTAAATAATACAAAACCTGTGGATTTCTAAGCCTCAGACAGAGCCACCACATTCAGAATCTAATTCAGCAAACAAAAAGGGACATTACTGGGCTGACTCATTGTTAGAAGGCTTTAGATACGTGTCTGCTAAATGATTATATGAAGATTTTTAACATATGATTTTACTGGATGATGCATGGAGAAAATGCGACAGAATATCTCTTGTGTGTGTGGTTTTATGTCATATTTTACCCCTCCCATTTCTCTGCCCCCAATTTCATTGTTTACTGATTGTATCTGCGGCCCTGTCTCATCCCTACAACTCCCACAACACATCAAAGATCTTACCCCCCTCCAAATATCGTGATGCCCAGCGTTTGAAAATAGCCATGCCAAGTTGTAGACTCTCTTCAGCCCACTGGGAGTTGCTGTCGAGGCGTTTTGCTTATCACACAACATGCTTAACCAGCAACGATGCAGTAAGGCAACCCTGCCTCTCATCCCCACCATCCACCTTGGGTGGTTCGGAGCCCATTCGCACTGCTCTCTACCAGAGCCCAAGGCCACTGCCAGCATGCTATGGTCGACATTCAAAATCATTGTCGCAACACCCAAGATGTGTTGCAGTGATTAAGGCACCTTAGCAAGTGGAAACCCTTGAATTCGGGAGGGTTTAGGATCATGACAAGCCTTCCTCCTGGACATCCGTACAATGCAATTTAGCAATTTTTTTTACACAGCGCCTGTTCAACCAGAACGTTTAACATGTGAGGGCATGCTCACTCTCCTGACGCCATCTCTATAGACTTGCAGGCATTCGAGCTGCCCGGGGAGGTGCAGAAGCTCTTTCCTCTTGGCATAACTCAAAACAGGGCAATTCTCCTGGGCCTGGGTTATTTATCATTGCTGTTATGGGATTCCGATGGGCTGAGATGCTCTGTGCTTTTATAACACTTAATTTGATTGCTCTCAGTTTACATGCCCTTTTATCCTCTTCTGGGTGGTAGAAGGGGAGGTCTTCCTGGATCTGCCTGGCATGTGTGCTTGTTGGAACCTTTATGTAGATGTGTAAAGTTTTAGCCAAATTCCAGATGAAATGTTTCAGTGGGTGCTGGGTCCCGTCAGGTGTATGTTTTACTGCAGTACTGTGTCCTGTATTTCATTGCTTTACAGGTGGATTGGTTGGTTGTTGTAGTCAAATATTTGAAGTAGGTTTTGACAGGATCATTTCTACTTTTTGAATGCGATGGACTGTACATTATTTCTTTTCTTTCCTACGTCTGAGTGAAGTGCATTAGGTGCTGCTTGATTATGTGGTCATCCCACTTGGCTAAATTACCTATTTAAAATGCTAAACTACACAGTAGTATTACAAATACTGCAGTTTTTACAGCTAATGTACACTTTGCATGCTGTACCAACAAAAATGTATAAAAACTAACTTTTGAAAAGAGCGATACATTCGCATAATAAGCATATTATTTTCTGTGATCTGTTGTATGCTCACCTTTCTTTTGGTGCCAGTGTTTTGTTAACAGCATAGAATCTCCTTGAAGCACTGACACTGTCTGTCTGTAGACAAACAGGAGAGCCGTCGCCCTCTGGCCCATGAGTGCTTGGGTGAGGTCCTGAGGGTTCTCCGCCAGGTCATCAGCACCTACCCCCTCCTCAACACTGTGGAGACCCTCACTGCTGCAGGGAAACTAATATCGAAGGTGAAAGGTGAGGCTACTGGCAGGGACAATCTTTTGACCCTGTTACAGTTTAATAGGGTTGAATGATCAATGTTTATAGCACAAATAAACACGTTTTAAAAATGACAGAGAAGGGCCAGAATGAACACATTCATTATTATGTTGGCAGGATTTCACTATGAGACGAGCAATGACACAGACAAAATGGACTTTGAGAAGGCCATTGAGACAATTGCTGTTGCCTTTAGTAGCAAGTGAGTATATGCTATGATTTTCTGTGTATTGTGTTGACCCACCAGTGGGTCCTGTAACAAGCTAGAGATGAGTAATTGTTCTAGAAAATGAGGGGCTTTTTTACTACTTGTAATGCAATAAAACTGCTCTGGTACAGTGTAATAGGATTTGATGACCATGTAGTGTCCTTGGGTCAGGTCAGAGGTCGGGTAAGTGGTTTGGTGAAATAAATATAGAGCTTGGGAGTAGTGTACGTGTACATGTGAGATGGAGAAGTGGTTCTCAGAGAAACAGTGACACATTTGCATAAAGCTCAGTGGAAAACAGGAAGTGTAGTGGTGGTTATCTTCTCTTCCGTAACCCAGAACATAAAACGAACATTGGTGTTCTGTCTCCAGATGCTAATCTGCTAAGAATAGGTGTTGCTATCCCCGGATATTTTCTTGGGTATGATCACTGTAATTTTGATTTAAATACATCTCAACCTGTCCAGAAGAAAATGTCGTCCTCTTTTGAAGTTATTAAAACAAGTGAATTCACATTACAACGGGGTGCTTGTTTTCACCACGGCTCTTTACTGACAACTGACTCAATGAAGACACAAAGAGGAAGTGAAATGGCAGTGCAATTGCACAGAGAGCCTGGCATGGGACCGGGCATAATGTGTGTTTCTTTTTGCCCTTATTGATGCCCTCGTGACCATCAGAGGCATATCGAAACCAGGCGTTACATGAACCTTTCAAACCCTAAAGGGTCTATAATGTGTCGGTTGTGTCGGCACTTGTTGCTTGTGATGATCGTGGTGTGTCTAACAGCCTCCGTCCTTATCAGTGTTTCAGAGCTGCTGATGGGGGAGGTTGACAGTAGCACCCTGCTGTCCCTGGTGCCAACAGAGAAGAGCAGGGTGAGTGTAGGGGGGTGTTAATTTGGCTTTCTTGGTGTGTGTGTGTGTGTGTGTGTGTGTGTGTGTGTGTGTGTGACAGGAGGTGTGACACTGTCAGAGCGGATGTTTGTGGGGTAGCGCAGCCAGCTTCCTGGCAATGACACAAGTGTGTCTTTATCTCTGCCTGCTCTCATTTCTCCCTCGCTCTCTATCACTCCCGTTTCCCTGTTAGGGCAACACAGGCTGCCTCTGAGACTCCAGATAACGCTGCCCCATCCAGCTCATTCGCCCATGCAGCTGACACACTGAATTCACCAGGCTGGCGCCCTCATAGGGCTCAGTAGAGCCCACAGTCCATTTAGCAAATGTCAGATTTTATTGTTTTCACTTGAACGTCCATCTTGCAGTTGCCCCTCCCCAACGATGTTGTTGTGCCTGAAATATCTTCTATGTAGCAAGTGGCCATGGGCTGTAAGTTGAGTGCATTGTTATTATCCCCCCTGAATGTGTGTGTGTGTGTGTGTGTGTCCAGTCTATGGAGAACCTGTATGGAGTGTCTGCCCAGGGCCTTGAGGGAGCTCAGATGAGGAGTGACCCTCAGGACTATGGCCGGGCCGAGGAGGTGGATATCATGCTGCAGCGTAGCGAAGGGGGCGTTGACTCCGCCCTGGCCTATGCCAAGACCATCTCGAAATACATGAAGGACTTGATGACCTATGTGGAGAAGAGAATCTCACTGGGTCAGTACACGGATTCAGCAGTTTCCTTTAACAGTGACAATATTCCCTGTACCCTGAATGGAACACAGCTGACTCCCTTATCCTTCCCAATACAGAAGTGGAGTTTGCCAAGGGCTTACAAAGACTGTACCAGTCCAGCAAGCACAACATCACTCATGTAAGTCCTGGTCACCTGATCCGTCTCATTCACCTGTATTTGGCAAAAAACCGAGGTCTAGAATCCCCTTTGATTCAGTGTGTATACATTTGCCCGTAATGGACTTTGGTGCTGCCCAACAAACAGTATGCGCATAAAAACCGTTGGCCGCTCTCCCCTCAGCCCCACATGCCCTTCTACTCCATCTACTCCCTGGCTCTGGAGCAGGACCTGGAGCAGAGCAACGGGGTTCAGCAGGCCGCCTCCACCCTGCACACGCAGACCTTTCTGCAGCCCCTGATGCAGCGGAAGCACGAGCACGAGAAGAAACGCAAGGAGGTCAAGGAGCAGTGGTACAGAGCCAAAAGGAAACTGGTCAGTTCCCGCGAGTCCTATGCATTTACGCGGTATTTCTCCTCCTTCGTTTAGTTTGCCGTGACTTTTACGATAATTTGTTTTACAGCTACGACCGGAAAATTCAATGTATCAAACACTACGACGGACAGTGTTTTTCACAACTTGGGCAACTGACTGCTGACTTGCTGCGTTTTTCCATCCAGATGGAGTGTGAATCGAACCTCCGGAAGGCCAGGCAGGCGTACCTGGCTCGCTGCGAGGAGCACGACAAGGCCAAAGCAGCTGCTAGCAGAGCGGCTGAGGAGGATGGAGGAGGCTCCACCACGAAGTCCCTGGGCAAGAAACTACGAGTGGAGGAAGAGGCTCGCAACAAGGTGATGAGCCCTGCGTCTAATGTCCAGTTTCCTTCATTCTCTCTTCTGCCCGTTGCTCCTGGTCTCTCTTTAGTGGAATAAAAGATAACATGTCTCTGACTCCAAGTCAATGTAAAAGCCTGTGGCCTTTTTTTATTTCAGTTGATATTTTTGTTTTGAAAGTCACTTTTTACCCCATTTTCTTCCTTCCCCGTGTTCGTTGTGACGGTATGCGCGGCCCTGCCTCATCGTCACGCTGTCCAGGCAGAGGAGGCGGAGGCTACCTACAGAACGTGTGTAGCAGACGCCACCACCCAGCAGCAGGAGCTAGAACACGTCAAGGTCAACGTGCTCCGCCTGCTTCAGGAGCTCATCAAGCAGAGTGACCAGACCCTGCGCTCGGTCAGTAACGCACGCACGCACGCAGGCACGCACCTCCGAGACGCTTGGAAAGCATTCGCCTCCATCTGGGACCTCACGGTGACTGTTTCTCCACTTTCCTCCAGGCCACCATCTCCTACTACCAGATAATGCACATGCAGACGGTGGCGTTGCCTGTTCATTACCAGACTCTGTGTGAGAGCAGTAAGCTGTATGACCCGGGACAGCAGTACGCAGCCCACGTCAAAGACCTACAGCTCACTGGGGAGCCAGAGGTCACCTACCAGTTTGAGCCGTACTCCGCCAGCGCTGCCTCCAGCCAGTGAGTTACTACTGGCATCGCAAAAGGGTGATGGTTGTGGTGGTGGAGGCTGTGGCTGTGAGCACTGATCCAGCTGAAGTCCAAGTGATAAGTCGGAGATGTGGTTCCATTTGTTTGTTGACTGATGTATCTGTTGGTTCAGGCAGCCACATCGACCCCGCCACGACAGTTTCAACGCTGACCATCAGAGCCCCTCTGAAGGTCAGCCCAGCACGGGAGAGGCCACGACTAGAGAGGAGCGCAGCGCTGAGTACGCCAGAAAGAGTGCGTGCTTCATGATATTAATGCACTCCAGGCTGGTCTTCATTCTATCCCAGAATGCATCAAAAACATTGAGGCCGTGCTGTTTTTTCTGTTTGTTTTTTCTGTTTTTTTGTAATTGTTATCTCCCCCCGTTCCAGGACAAGGCCACAAATCATGGGGTTCCACAGTGAGTGATGCAGACAGTGTGGAAGGGGAAGGTGGCCTGGAGTCTCCAACCGCCAGTTCAGGTAAGACATGGTTGCTCTCTCTGTCTCCTGCAGCGCTGTAGCTGGGATGGCTCATGTTGTGTGTTTTTCACATTTAAGCTGATGTCAGTAAAATGGTGCGCACCTCTTCCACGGGGACCATGTCTTCAAACGAGGAACCCGATGAGAAGGATGGGAACGTGGCCTCGTTTGAAACCCCAAGTAAGACCTGGTATCCACCTCTTCTGTGAGTCAGTTAAATCATTTAGAAACCATGCTATTTTGATGAAACCCTTTTTTTCTTCAATGAAACCTGTGCAGACATAAATGGCATGGAGCCCGAGATTGCAGTTCCAACCGGACCTTTCCGGAACATCGGGCTCTCCAAAGCCGCCCAGACTCATCGGCTGCGTAAACTCCGCACCCCGTCCAAGTGTCGGGAGTGTGACAGCTACGTCTACTTCCAGGGAGCAGAGTGCGAGGAGGTGAGAGACCACACGACCCGTTCGCTCTGAAGGCCTCAAGTACATGCCTCTTGTTTTCTCTCACCACTCAAACTGACCTGTAATCATTGGACCTCTGCCCCCTGTCCTCTTTACCAGTGTTTCCTGGCCTGTCATAAGCGCTGTTTGGAGACGTTGGCCATCCAGTGTGGTCATAAGAAGCTCCAGGGGAGACTTCAGCTGTTCGGTAGAGAGTTCTCCCTGGTGTCCAGTAGTAGCTCAGATGGCATCCCCTTCATCATCACTAAGTGCATCTCAGAGATTGAGAGACGAGCCTTGAAGATGAAGGTGAGGGAACAAGGATGGAAGGAAACGCTGTGGCGGGTCAGTCGTTTGAAAGGCAGCGTGAATGGATATTCATTTTCCCCTATTCCCATGCATTTCTCTGTCTCCGCAGGGCATCTACAGAGTGAATGGAGTGAAGACTCGGGTGGAGAAGCTGTGCCAGGCCTTTGAGAACGGGAAGGAACTAGTGGAGCTTTCTCAGTGTTCCCCCCATGACATCAGTAACGTCCTCAAGCTCTACCTCCGACAGGTACATACCTTATGGCTCTTTCAGCCTCCATGTGATTCCACGTATCTCTCTGAATAGGGTGGCTATAAACATCAATAAGAATGTCCCTCTCTGGTCTCCCCTCCACCCCAGCTTCCGGAGCCCATCATGCCGTTCCGCCTGTACAACAGCCTGATGGGTCTAGCCAAGGAGAGCCTGCAGGCGGAGGGAGAGGAGACGGGGACAGGGAAGGGACCAGAGTTGGTGGACCTGGGCCCAGAAACAGATCCAGCTGTGCTGGTTGTGGTAGATCGACTCAGGGAGCTGCTCAAAGAACTCCCTAAGGCTAACATAGCCACACTGCGCTACCTCATACGCCATCTGCGCAGGTGAACTTAGGACGTTGCTTAATCATTCTGTTTTTGCAGTTAAGCAGTATGTCTAAGGAATCTAAAATCCCATAGAAAACCGGTTTTCAGGTGTCATGAATTTAAACAGTCATCTTTGTCTCCTCAGGATTGCAGAGCTGGAGCAGGACAATAAGATGAGTCCCAATAACCTTGGCATTGTGTTTGGCCCCTCTCTGATGCGACCACGCCCCACGGGGGCCACAGTGTCCCTGTCTTCCCTTGTGGATTACCCCCACCAGGCGCGCATCATTGAGACCCTGATTGTCTTCTACACTTCCATCTTCCAGTCTAAATCCTCCAGCACCAGCAGTCGCCCCTCCTCCTCATCCACTCTGCCTGTACGTGAACGCTTTTACTTCATCCACCCAAAGTTGCTCCATTAATACTGGGGTTTTGTAAAGTTTGAACTCAACTTCCACAATTTAACTCATGTTTGTGTCTCTGTCTGTCTCTCTCTGCTGGTGAAGAATGTCATTGTTGATGTTGATAAGGGTGGCAGTGTCATGGTAGCTGATCAGGAAGTGCAGAAAGCGAATGAGGAGCAGAGTAGAGCAGACCTGGACAAGATGGAGGATGGTTGTGGTAAGACATGTTTAGATGGACTAGTGCACTCTTTTTTTTTTCTTCATTGGGTTAATAGAGCTTTTTCAGAACTCATGTTGTGACAAAATATTTTCTTTGAAGATGAGATTGATTTAGTCTTGTGGTAGGAAATATAGGACTACGCTTTTGTTACACAGTGCCCCAAGGTGTTTGTTTCCTTCATTTGACAGTTATTGGTTCCAGAGAAACCACTCAACCTGAGAAATGAAGCATGTCACACAATCTTGCCATATGCTTTAATTGCACTTGGATGCAAATTATTTGTTAGGATATCTATACTACTGGCAGTAGTCTTTATATTTCTATGGTTGATGCTGTCATTTAGACAAGGCATTCTAATATTATAGCTGGACAGTATGGCAATCTTGTTACTTCATCACTTTCCATTCTCCATCCAGGTAGTTCCCTGGGCTCCCTGGGGTCCTGTGAACAGATGGTTGACTCTGACTCAGAGCTGGAGGAGACTGGGAGGGGCTTAGCACAAAGGCAACACTGCCTGGTCAAACAGGAGAGTGAGGTCAGCACAGAGGATGACCAGCTGAGCTGCAGGAACAGTCTGGACCTCTCCAGCCCATCTCTGCCTCAGACTGATCCTGACCAGGACCCAGACAGGGAGAGTCCTGGTCCAAGTGCCACTGACCACCACAGCCCCCCTGCGCCCCCAGACAGTGAGCCCCCGGAACTGGAGGGGTCTGTGCAGGAGCTTAGCGTCTCATTGGCTGAGCTCAATGTCAATCAGTCCAACAACCATGTTGTAGGCGTGGCGGGGCTGCCAACGGCACGGCTGTGTGGGGCAAAGCTCAGTCTGCCGCCCAGGGATAGGGACCAAGACATAGAGTTCCTCTAATCACAGCCAGTTCAGTCAACTGCCCGGAAAGGCTTTACTGGAACTGCATCACATTTTATGTGCTCGTGTTTTTAAGTGTCCCGGTACTTTAAAAATGTGGTGTCATTTATTTTGGGGGGGGGGAACAGCACAGATCCTGGTTTTAATTTCGGTATTAGACTATCATATTGAAAATACTACGACACATTTATTACACATGCTTAGTTATGACTGTCTTCTGCTGTCACTCGTTATTCTTAAGGAGGGCTGTGACGATACCAGAATTGACGTTTTTTATCTTCAGTGGAAAAAAAACGACAACCAAAATCAGACGTCAGTCTTGGGTACTTCCAAATCTGCTGTATGTTGTGTTACTTGGGAAATAAGTACATGCAACTGTTCATTTCCAAAGTTAGGGCTGTTTCCAGCAAGTTAAACACTTTACATGTTTAGTTTTTGTCCCACCATACTAAAGATTATCACTATTTGTATTGTCACACCCCTAACTATAACGAGCTGTGAATTAACTATATATAATATCAGTGTCTAAAACATCATGACTGTTTGGCAGTCTCTTTTTAAATGCCTACATGTGTATAGTACTGAGATGTCTGTCACCCGTGTGATTGTGTTCTGGCAGTCTCTTTTTAAATGCTTACATGTGTATAGTACTGAGATGTCCGTCACCCGTGTGATTGTGTTCTGGCAGTCTCTTTTTTAAAGCTTACATGTGTATAGTACTGAGATGTCACCCATGTGATTGTGTTCAATGCATTTTGAATTATTCCAGGTATTTAAAGTGCTGCTGGTTTTATTTCAGCACTAGATTGAACAAAAAATGCATCTTTAAATTGTATTGGTTTTATTAAATGTTAGTCTTGGCTTATGTTGGATAGATTTTTTTTTCTATAAGCTGAATTCAGTTGGTTTTCAGTGTAATACAATAAAGAGAATGCTATTATACATGTTCTGTTACTTCATGTAGCTCTTTTGTCATTTAGTCATTCAATTGAAACAGAGGTTAACACTGATTATTCAGTGCTGTAAGAAGAGAACATATGTGAGAAACAATGACACCAAGTATGAGAAATCCTATGAAACAAAGGCGTGTACAGTTTACAGGGAAGGATCAGTGAGTTGTGTTTGAGCACATATTAACCACAACATTTCCATTTGGTTTTTAAAGGCCAGCTCGATCTATACTGCCCACACTGCAGATGGTAGTGTACCACGATGACTTGGTTTAGGAAAAAGAAGGTATGTGGACATTTTACACTAATAATTCAATGCACTATTATAATCTTTGCTCTGGCTATTAGGACGGTTAGTTCAGAACTAATGGCAACATTTTCATATTTCTAAGTTGTAGTTTTCACTGACTGGAGAGTTAGCAAACATCTAATATAAGATGTATTTACAGGAAATAGTAGGTGAACACACCTACTATTTAGTTCCAATTTGTTTTGCATGAAATTACGAAACCAAGCTTGAAACTCAACCTCCTGAAGCATGTTTTAGATCAAAAACTAAGCTATTTCAGTGCAACAACAACTCAAGTACACAGCCAAGATAACACTCGAGTGGCTTTGTAGTCGGAACGTCTTTGAGTGGACAAGTCAAAGCTCGGACTTGAACACGATTTAACATCTGTGTGGGGACATGAAAATTAGACCCTTCTTTTCAATAAATTGTCACAAATATTTCCCTGTGCCAAATTACAAACATGCAAATACAAATGAGTTATATGCAGGATGTCATTGCAGGTGAAGAATATGGGATAAAATACTAAACATTTTATATCATTTAATGTATTTGTTCAAGTGTTATGTAGTGTTGGATCATTTTCTAAACAAAGAAATGTAAATGTAGCCAAGTCATTATTTAGACTTTTCAGAGAACAGGGATGTAAAATGTTACAGTTTAATAAATAAGTTAAGTTTCAAAGGTTTAAAGATTTATTATACAAAATTACAAAACTGAACAAGAGGAAACAAAGTTCTTCCAAAGAGACAATGCTAGAATGTGGAATAACAGATCTGTCAACAACATTGTACTAGCTCAATAGTTGCTGAAGGTGTAGCAACATAGCTAACAAAATAGTAGTATAAGAAATTGTATGGTAGTCATAAATAATTCACAATATAGAGATGCTGGTGAAGAAACAGCTGGAACACTGCAGTAGACATCAAAAACTCAATTCCCGAATTGGAAACCTCACTGGACCAGCCGGTAGGTGATGTATCGTCCAGCAGTCTCACTGGGTCTTATGATTTTTACCACCTGTCACAGCAAAGAGAGCCTGGTAAATCATGAAGTTTTCATAAAATTGTTAACCACATTTTACGCATTCTATCAATGAGATTGACCTTGTACCTGGCCTCTTTTCAACCCAAAGTACCGGGCCACAGGATCTCCTTGTTGGATCCTAGGCAGTTGGCTCTCCTTCAGTTTACTGAGAGACAGTTGAAGGAATTCCAAAAACAAGTAGATCCATCCCTTAATTAGATTTTAAGTTTCTAATTACACAATGTAATTTGGGGGTGAATATACATTTTCACACAGTCCATTGTGTTTTGCACACCTTACAGGTATTCGTTTTAAGCTGTGAAAGGATACTACCGTAACAGCAATTCAGACAGTTCCTCTTTTGTCATGACAATGTGTTCAGGCACTAGCTGAAACAAGAAAAGCATGACCATTAGGACAGTTTGATCATCTCTAAACTGTATTTTATACAGAGCTAAAATGATTTAGCAATCAATGGAAATTGCAGGAAAACATACCTCATGCTCAGTTATGTTTATTAGAAGCTCTTGCTGTAGAAATTGTTCCAAGATGTATTTAGGGGCCATATCAACTAGAGACTAAAATATGATTAAAAAAACATGAAAATGTAAACGGGATTTTATGAAATAACATGATACAAGCTTGAAAGTGAGCTTTAATCCTCAAAAACAGCTCACCTGCTTAGCTGAGGGTGTCATTCCCATCTGAACTACAATGCAGGCACGCGTGATGTTCTCTTCCTGCATCCGCTGGCAGTACATCTTAATGGTCTTGATACCAACTTTTGGTTCCTCTGCATGGTGAAAATGAAAAACGCAATATCATTACACAACTATTACAAACTGATGCTGACAGCATCAGTTTGCCATGTTAATACTTGTGTTAAAAAGAAAATACGTTTACGATGCCCACGTTGGTCTATATCTTACCAGGAAAGAAAACAAACATCTGGTCGGTGGGGTCATCGTTGTGTGCTACCAGCACGGTTAGATCAGTCCGTCGCGGGCGACCCTCACTTGGTTTATCCCCAAACTGACTTTTAAACTCATCCAATGTTTGGTCCAACTCATCTTGGGTAACCAGGTAACCTCGGTCATGACACAACTGACAAACGGTAGAGTCTTACAATGTAAATGAGAAATTGTATGGAAACTGACTACATACAAGATTGGTCAATCGTAGTGAACCCATTGAAACACGAAGCATAAATATCACACGGCAACAACACTCCTTTCATACGCAGGGCTGCAATGAGAATGGGTTAAACAAATGGTTATTGAATATCAATTTACTAACCGGGTTAAATAAATACTACTTTTAAATTAAAAAAAGATAATCAAATGTCTTCCCTTAATGTGACTTGTTTCACCATAAATATCACTAGTTATCATAACAGTATTAGCTATAATCTAGTAGCTAGTAACAAGATTAACCATGTTGATAAAGATCACGTTAGCTATTAAACAGCTAATCTCAGTATCATTACATTATAACGCACCTGCATAATGGTTTTTCGAATTTTCCATAGCCTATACGTTTCCTCGTCGTCATCCATAGCGATTTGAACAGCTGAATGTATTTAATTATCAGCGCAGTATACAATATATTACAAATACTAAGTGAATTTCTACTTAGATAAAAGTTCCCTATAGCGCTAACTCACGTTGCAATTATTACGTCTCATATGTGCGCGCACAATGATTGCGTCACCCGCTTTCTTTTCTATACTCAAATGTTTTACTAAATTTGACAACCATTCAATTCTAATGTGCCCTCTTCAAATACAATTGTTACATATTTTAGTACATGTTGAAAAACGAACAACTGTAGGGGGAGTACACTTAATGGAGAAAAACCTATACAATATAGGCACGCTTGAGTCCGCTGGTACACACCGGTGCCCACTTTGCCTAAGTTATTGCGTAGGCAAAGGAACGTGCCTAAAGATACTTTTGAGGAGATTGGAAACATTACTAGATTTGTATTGACAACCATTTTACGTTGTCAGATGTAGACGTGGTGCTCAAAAACACGAATTACGTGAACTAAAAGCACAAATATTTCCTGTGATCTGAAATGGGTAACTTATTATTTCTAATGTGTTATCGTTATATATTAAAATTATGTATTGTTTCAATCATACTTATTTGTTGACTGCGGGTTATACAAGGCGTTCCATTACGACTTCCTTAGCAACCGCTTGACGCAGCTTGACAACCTAAATACGATTGATCAGGCGTTTATTGGGCGGATGCCTTCGTTGGTGAATTCCTGAGGTAAGAGATTCACATCTCCTCCTTTCAAAAACTCTGTTATTGAAGCCCTCACATTAAAACATTTACTTTGCAGGCGGAGCTTGCTATAGTCCTGCAATGAACATACGATTTTGTTACAAAATGTGGCAAAAAAATGTTGTCTTAATAGTATTTGGGACATTGGCAAGCTGTGGACTTCTTGCGATGGTACTGTATTTTACGACGATGGTATGCTTTACAGAACGAATAGCCTATGTAGAGTGAATATATTTTCATGTCATAATAATGCTAATTGTTAACAAATTATATCCGTTACTTACAGAATTTTAAGTAAATAAGACATTTTGTAATACAGCTATTTCTGTGCTACTGTTCCTTACACAGGATAACAAATGTTAGCCAGCCATTTCGGTGTTTGTTGATCCTACTACTGAAAATATAAATAGCAAGAGGCCTAACTTGGTTTGCATATGTTTTTGACAATATTAACTTTGTTTGTGTTTTAGGATGTAAATATTGTAGCCTGCTGTAGGTAATACAATATTAATTTGATGTAGGTTGGTAGATTGAGTTGGGTATACATGTCAATATGAACACTTCTATCATTTGGACTATTTTAATTATGTGCATTTATTTGGTATCTGTGGGGAACAGATGTTGGCTGTGTGGTATCAGGGGTCGGGAACTCTGTAACATCATACTCAGTTGTTATGTACATCGTTTTTTTCTTCTAATGACGTCAGTGAGTGGTAAAGTTTGAATTGCTTAAATGCAGCCGTTTTCAGAAGGGCCCAGATGCCGTAAGAGCTGCCAGGAGGTCTTGAGATGACTCGGACAAATAATGATTAAAAATAACAATTTTACCAAATAAATAATCGACATTTTCAATCCATAACCACATCCCACACTTCAAATGCAAAGGGATTCAAATCCTTGAACAATTATTTCATGACAATGAATTACAAATGATACACTGACATTTTGTTCTCTTTATTTAAAACAGTAAAATTAAACTTAGACATTGGTTTAATGTGTAATATTTTGCTTGTATAATAATTCAACTCTGACCCATTGATATTTGGTAGAGCCACCTTTTGCTGAAATAACAGCTTTTGAAGTATGGATTTACAAGCTTTGCCAAATTTCTGAATGATTTTGCCCCATTCATGCCAGATTTGCTGCAGATTGTTGTGCTTGCTAGGACACTTTCTGGACTGCCATTTTTAAATAGTGCCTAAGATTCTCAATGACATTGAAATCAGGATTTTGATTGACCACTGTAGGATATTCACCTTTTTGTCCTTGAGTCACTCGGATGATGCTTTGTTGATACGTTTCCTGATTTAAAGCTACAACTTCTCCCAAGCTAATTTTTTTGCAGACTGGATCGTCTTGCATTATTTCTCTGATTTAGCTCAGTCTATTCTATTTTCAATTTTAAGGCGATCAGTCCCTCCTGATGAGATGCCTCCCCACAGCATGATGCTGGCGCCCATAGCTCTGGTTATTAATGTTTTTTTTCGGGGGCATTCTTGTAGTCGGTCTTCATGTAATAAGGCACATTCATCTGGAATGAGTTGGACTTGCGTAATTACGGCTGATTGGCATGCCTTGCCCATCCATTCAATGTGTGTTCAATATCACCATGTGCTCAACTAATATCATCACCCCCTGGTCAAAACATCTTCCCACAGTCGTGCTGCCACCACCATACTTCAGTGTGGGGATGGTTTATCTAAAGGCATGGAGACAAAATAGATGAGAACCACTGGTTTAATGCATTCATATTTGTCTCTGGCTGCACCTAATCAGAATCAATGCTGTTGCCTTACCACTATCAGGCCTTTATATGTGGAATTGCCTTCAACCACAGATCTCAGTTGAAAATATTTGAGAAAATCACATGAAAGATTTATTCTTTCAGATCATCTGGCTCAGATTTGTTTCTGGTTGCCCAACTGAGACATTTGTGTAAGAATACTTGTGTTGTGTAATTCCTTGTTGGTAGACTTTAAGTCGTTGAGTTATGTTTAGTAAGAACATGTTCAAAACAAACTGTTTCATTACATTTTAAATTAAAGATTACGAAAGGTTAATCTACTATTGGATTTTACCTTGTTAGCATGTTGCAGTTTTGTTTTTATTATAACCTTTTGTGTTTAACAAGGCCAATTTCCGAGAATGTATTTACCTTTGTCCTTTGGAATTTAGACTCTATGTAACTTTTTGGAAGAGATAACACTCTATTGGCTGTGTAATAAGTATCAATGGTTGTATCATTCATAATCATCCTTTGCCTTTAACATAAAGGCCTCCTATCAGAGAAGAATGCTTTATCTTTCTAGTTAATTATTTGTAGTTTTGGGGGATTACAGAGAAGTCACTAGGTATGTGAATCTAGATACGGTCTGGTCAAGTCACAGGGGATTCTTTCACATTAGCTTTCTGCCTTTTCAGTGGACCTAACTGAAAGGCAGTGATGCATTTACTAGGGTCCACTGTCCTTTTCTCTGTCGTGCTGCAGATATTGGTAAGAACACTAAGAAATTGTAAATCAAAATTAACATTTTGTTATGATGTCTTGAAAATAACTGGTATATGACATGCTTTCACATGTTAAGCCAACTCTTTGTTTGAAATGTTCCTTTCTGCTTTATCATATAGAAAGTACATTATATGCATATTGTTGGAAGGGAAAATATTTCTTTGTAATCAAGGTCAATCAATGCTTTTGTGTTATCCAAACACCTTTTCCAAATAGATTATGATGTGGATTTGTGTGTAGAATGGCTGAGGGTGAAGACATTTCATCTGAATTTTGAATATCATGGCGTGTTGGCTGACATTTTGTGTCTTAACAGTGAGTGTGAGCGTGCGTGTCCGCATGCACACCAGCAGGGTATTCTCCTCCCTCAAATGTTTTCTATTCTCTGTTCCAGTCCTATCCAACAGAGGACTGGCAGAAGGCCACATCTATTTATGACTTCTCTGCCAAAGATATTGATGGCAATGCTGTGTCCCTGGAGAAATACAGGTGAGTGGGTGGAAGAATTTACTTAGCACTCTTACACAAAATAACCATAATTATAACCAAAATCATTCCACACTTGCAAAGACCAATCTTATTTTGTGTGCGTGTGTGTGTGTAGGGGTGATGTTGTCATCATCGTCAACGTTGCCTCTAAATGAGGTAAAACCCCAGTAAACTACTCTCAGTTTGCACAGATGCACGCTAAGTACGCTGAGAAAGGTTTACACATCCTAGCCTTCCCCTCAAACCAGTTCGGGAGACAGGTAGATACATCTTTACACATCGAGTTTTAAATTAAAGGTCTCAAGTCTACGCCTAAAGCATTTGTGACCAACATATTATAATAGTCTATGATTTGTTATTTTTAGGAACCTGGCACTGAAGCTCAGATCAAAGATTTTGCTAAGTCCTACAATGCTGAGTTCCCAATGTTCAGTAAGATTAATGTGAATGGAGATGATGCACACCCATTGTGGAAATGGTTGAAGGAGCAGCCCAATGGTAAAGGCCTCTTTGGAAAGTAAGTTGCAGTTGATCCAATTACAGGGAGATGTCCTAAGAATGCAGTTTGACTCATTATATGTATATAGACCAATTGTAAGCCTCTAGGATAGATTTTAGCATTTATTTACAAACTGCCAACTAATGCTGAATGAAATATTTCAAAATAGCTTAGATGGCTTAGAAGTAGTGAAAGAGTTTGATAATAATCGCTGTGTTAATGATGTTTTTTTATGATCTGATTCATGTTTTCTCCCTGTAAGTTCCATCAAGTGGAATTTCACTAAGGTATGTTTTATTTAACTGTCATTTCTAATCACATCAACTGAATGTTGACTAGAAGTATCAACTGAGTGTACCCAGATTTGTGTGCCAAGGGATTCTCTGGTGAAAGCAAAGGTTGCTTATTGCAGTGGCCAATTTGAATGTTTTAGCCTATTTCGTGACAGTCTCTTAACACATTTAATTATTAGATCTCTCTGGGGTCAGTCACACAAACAAATATTTCAGTGGAGATTTACAGTTTGATATTAAAGGTTACAGAATTAGTTTAGGTTAAAATCTTCCTTTTCCTTTTCCCTGCCTTAATAGTTCCTGATCAACAGAGAGGGCCAGGTTGTGAAGAGATATGGCCCAATGGATGATCCCAGTGTAAGTCTGTGACTTTCTCTGTCACACGTTAGATCTAATTTCAGCACCTATGATGGGGCTCACTGATGCATTAATGACGAAGCAGCACCCAGCAGTTGCCCCATGCCGGGCCTGGCAACACCCTATATATCACGCTGCCTTCTGATTTTGACAATGACATTACACATTACTCACTATTCATAGATGCTTCGTGGAACCTATTTTAATGTGCTCACAACCCCATGAAATTGATGTTAGTGATGGAATGACTTAGTCCAGTTAAACAGAGTCATGCTTTGTCACATGGAGGCAAGGGGGGAGGTTAAGGATTTGTATGGTTCAAGATGACAAGGGTGTTGGCCTCAGTATTAAGCAGTATTCTTATATGAAGCCCATAGACAATGTGAATGTATGGGATGCTTTCCTTTATAGCTGCCTCTCAAACAATGTCCCTAATGAATATAATATCAAAACAGAAGCAAACTGACACCTGCAAGCTACTGTCATGTCTGTTAAATAACATATAATGTATTTATATTAAAGCCATTTAAAAAGAGAAAGTTCACTGAAAATGAATTTAAGGCTTGAATACAGTTAATTATTTATTTTCCTTCATTTCAGGTGGTAGAGAAGGATCTTCCCAATTACCTGTAATTCTTTGATGACAGACTGACTGACCCGTACATTCACATTACTCCCCGTTTGTCCTCTCTGACGATCCAATGGGTGTAAGGGATGTCCAAGTCCCCAGACCAGTGACGGTCTGTCTGAAACCCTAACGGGCAGGACAGACCTGATGAAAACGGCGTGCAACCCCTTGGGGAAGGGTCCCTTATACTCAGCCAGAACACCGGAGAGTAACACTGACCCTCATAAATGTACTCTTTAGAGGCGTATTCCATACAATAAACTAATGTTCTTGGTAATAAACTAAATTGGCTTTCTGTTTCTTGATTTGAATTCCTTACACGTACTAAATACGCAGAACTGTAATAAAACCATTGTTCCTGTGGCTACGTTCTGCTCATGCTTTGCACTGAGTTAATGATGTGGACGAGTTTGTTTCATGTGATGCAACAAGAAATTCTACTTGCTTATTAACAGTACAGAAAAAGCATTTTTGATTTGCCACCTGAGATCATTCCTTCATCGGAGAGGTAGTGCCTGAAAATAGAATTTGGAATATTCTCTGTGTGGATGTTGTCACACTGCCCTCTATTGGATAGAACCACAAACTGCTGTTACATAGGCACAGGGAGGTGTGATACATAGCCAATATTCCACAGCTAAGCTAAGTGTTCTTAAAGATGATAAACAATGTGCCTGGAAGCAAAGCAGTCAGGAGCAGTGTATTGGCATTTTAATACAAACCTCCAAGGTGCATAATTGCTACTATAACCAATCTCCAATGTTATTAAAACTGTATATTGTAATATAGTTCTCATATGCTGTCATAAACTACACCTTTCAGTCAATCAGTACTTCAGGATTGGAAACACCCAGTTTATATAAAGTTATAATAAGCCACGAGGGGTGTGGCATATGGCCAATAAACCACAGCTAACAAAGTTTCTCAGGCTTTCCCATCCCTGGATACAGCAGATAGCTATGGTACAATGTCAAAGTCCAACAAACCTAAGATTTCCAAGCAATAAGAACTATAGAAAGTGCACATTTTAGCCAGACTGATATTTTGTATTTGAACTACAATGTATTGAAACTATAGGGTACTATATTGGTGGGTTGGGATAGAGATTATAAACACTTCACATGCCCATCCACAACAGGAATAGTTAAAGATGTTAAAGATTAAAAGAGGCATTTCAACAGAAATACAATATCTATCAGGGCCTGATAGATTTCCTTCATAAATGTTGCCTGCAGGGCTCTGTAAGTCTGCCTATAATACACCAAATATTACGACATCTCTGCAGAAAGATAATCTCTCTTTTCATCATCTCTTTTAGAAGGTCATGGACAGGTGTCAAGGTAGTTTCCCTAAAGCTTGCCACACTTTTGTGAGAATTAAACCTAGTACTGTTTTCCTCGTCCTTCATTTAAGATAGGCAGGAATCAAACAAAGTAGACGGTGCCGTCATATTTCATTTAGGCTTGCACAGTGCCTTGAAGGGAATGCGTGACATAGAGCTAAGGCAGTAGTTCCTCAAGAGTCAGTCGGAGGGAGACAAACTACAGCATCAAGCCAACGACAGCAGCAAGTGCGGTCAAATCGAGAGGAGCTGTGCCACAGACGCACTAGAACCACCGCACTGATGCTTGGTCCTTGAACATAACGGATATCAAACAAAAACATTTGTTAGGATTTCATCGTGTGATTCAATTTTAGTACGTACAATAACAAAATTGTATTGTGTACGAATTGCGCCATCGCTGTCGGTCTTTCATTCGGAGGGCTCGCCCTATCTTCGGCAGTCTGAATGGAAGCAGCAGCCGAGGGAGCAGTTGGGCTGTCTGAGGCCAGGGAACCGAGTTCGTTATCCGGGGCCACAGCATCTGAGGATGCGGACACAGTCATTGGAATTAGCTACGGAAGGGATAGCGACATGGGTAACTATGTATTTGTATTGTTTATTGCTATATCGTACATTGTAGCTACAACTTACGTGGATGCAGTTCAGTCGGTGGCTGGGGTTTCTCTTTCAACCAGGTAACATTAGCCATGTACTGTACTGTAAGGGATGAAAAGCAATCTACTGTAGCTAGCTAGTTAGCCACACTGACACTGACTCAGCTAACTCACAGGTTTGACTGCCTGTCGTGTCATTGACTAAGATGACAGTTAGTAGCAAGGATAGACATTTTACTGGGTGAGAATAAGTGACTGGTCAAATTGTTCGTTGGAACATGTATCAGCTTGTGCTAAACCGAGAAGGACCACTTGGGTCGCATGTGGTTTGGAAAGGTAGCTTGAGAATGCTAGCTATGTAGGATACTAGCTAGCTAGCATTAAATGCCACTGCGCTTGCGGCGGCCCTTCAGTGAACAGTAAGTCCATTATTTGTTCTAGAAATGTATATGAATGTATACGAAAAAGTACAGGTCCGATTTTCAAACTAGACCGTCAGCATGCATTAAACAGCTGTCAGACTGTTACGCACATGTATTTTGTCTGTACACTTTTTGGTTACTTTCCTATGACCAGTAACTGGCTGTAGTGCCAAATTAAGCATGCTCCAATGGGGTTTTACCAGGAAAACTGGACCTTTCCTCTCACCGCTCGGGTCGTCTGATTGGTCCCATACTAGGAATAATGCATTTTCTAGCTTAGGGTAAAACATTTGGTCATTCTGCTTGAATTTTGGTAACTTGTAGATCTAGGCGTTATCGGTACATATTAGGGCTAGCTTAAGTTTAATGTATAAAGGTTAAGTTATTTAAGTTTTGGTAAAGCATTAGGGATGGGGATGATAGATTTCTGGGTTTCAGGCCCCTATATGTAGGCTTTTAAAAAAACAAGTGTCTTTCCTGCTAAGCCAGCTTGTTGGTCATGTTATGTTTGCGGTTCCTCTTAACTGTGCATCTAGGCGGTATGATTTTATCACGTCCCTTTTAAGAATAAGCGCAAACTTTAAAGACAGACATGGCTATTTTTAAGGACAGTACTCACATCAATCAGTCTGAGGGAAATGCAGGAGCTCTGCTGCTCAACAATGGTTGAAAATGTAATTTCTGGTCACTAGGGCCCAATTAATCCACTTTAAGGACAGGAATACAATGTAATAGGAATGCAATGTAAATTTTTATGTAATAATGACCAATGATACATTTGTGCTATTAAAGTACAACATATCCTCAACAAAATCTGGAATGATTGAATTTGAATTTTTCTATAGAATCCAGAACTATCGACTTTATTGTCATTCGGCAGAAACTTCTTTATCCAATGATAATGTCTTTTTGAACATGCTACATCACGTTTTCCTAGTTAATCACATACTAACAACTGTGCCGTGAGCGTTAATGTAGAGCATCTACTGGGCTTTTGAACTTGCGGTATTTGGGTCTCTGCGTGTGTAAAAGTATATACTTCAAGTAACTCAGTTTTACAAATATGAATTAGGACTCAAATATTACTGCATGTGTCACTTAATGCACTGGTGTTCAAAGGTTTGGGGTCACACATTTTCTATACATCAAACTTCTATCTGACTGATCAGAATTACAGTGTAGACCTTGTTAATGTGGTAAAAAACCATTTTAGCTGGAAATGATTTTTTCAAATGAAATATCTGCATAGCTGTACTAAGAGCCATTACCAGCAACTATCAGTCCTGTGTTCTAATGGCACATTGTGTTTCCAGATCCAAGTTTATCATTTTTTTAAGGCTTTGTGTGATCATTAGAAAACCCTTTGGCAATAATGATAGCATGGCTGAATGCTGTTTTTCTGATTAAAGAAGCATTAAACTGGCCTTTAGACTAGTTGAGTATCTGAAACATCAGCAATTGTGGGTTAGATTACACGCAAAAAATTCTGAAACTCATCCGTCTATTCTTATTCTGAGAAATTAAGGCTATTCCATGTGAGAAATGGCCAAGAATCTGAAGATCTTGTACAATGTTGTCTACTACTCCCTTCACAGAACAGCGCAAACTATGTCCCACCAGAACAAAAAGTTGTGATGGAGGCCTGAGTGCTCAACTGAGCAAGAGGTCAAATACATTAGTGTCTAGTTTGTGAAACAGATGCCTCACAGGTCTTCAACTGGCAGCTTCATTAAATAGTACCCACAGTCTCAACCAGTCAGTCTCAAAATCAACAATGAGGAGGCGACGCCAGGATGATGGGCTTCTGGGCAGCGTTGCAAAGAAAAAGCCATATCTCAGATTGGCCGATAAAAGGAAAAGATTCACATCACAGACACTGGACAGAGGACGATTGGAAAAAAAGTCCTGCATCCCAGAATCACCTCTTCAATGTTGATGAAACGTTTGATCATGTAACATTTAGATCAAGATTACCATGTCTTTATTTGGGTTGAATGTAACAAGCAACCCCACCGACAATGCAACATGTTTTTATCTACTTAATCTTTAGTGCCAAGAATAACAGAAAGATTCTGAATATGCATTGAAGTTGTTTAAAGCCAGTTAAAACATTAATGTTTGTATAATATACAGTACACAAGCAAACAGATTCCTATCAATCAATCAAGGCTTGGCAGACAAATAACTTCCTCTGATGTTGTAGTAAATCTGCTGTTTTTACTACAGCAGCCATATCGAACAAGAGCATGTGTATTACAGTAAAATATTTCTAGCCACAGATCTTAATAGTTACTGTAGTGGCTAAATCTAGTCAAAACAAGTAGTTTATTTCCAGAGCATCTGGTACTGTTTAGCAATGACAAATCCACAAATTAATAGTGTTTTCATACTTATTTGCAGACTCGTTCTTGACAGGAATTGTGTGGTCCAAAAATGCAATTAGTCAATACATTCTTCCATCCGGATTTGAATGTGTTTCCCAAGGATATTGGCAGGAGACTAGCTGATTCAGTTTAAATATAGTTGTGCTCATAAGTTTCTATACCTTGGCAGGAATTGTGAAATTGTGGCACTGATTTTGTAAATATGCCTGATCGTGCAAAAAACTGTATTTTATTTAAGGATCGAGATCATATGAAGCCATTTTTTATTACATAGTTATTTGGCTCCTTTTTACATCATAATGATAACAGAAATCACCCAAATGGCCCTGATCAAAATTGACACCCTTGAATGTTTGGGCCTTGTGACAGACACAAGGTGACACGCACAAGTGAAAATTGCAATTCTATGTGAATTTCCCACACCTGTGGCTTTTTAAATATAAATTAGTGTCTGTGTATAAATAGTCAATGAGTTTATCTCTCATGTGGATGCACTGAGCAGGATAGATACTGAGCCATGGGGAGCAGAAAATAACTGTCAAAAGACCTACGTTACAAGGTAATGGAACTTTACATTGATGGAAAAGGATATACCAAGCCTTATAAATGCCAGTCAGTACTGTTCAATCACTTATTAAGAAGTGGAACATTTGGGGATCTCTTGATACCAAGCCAAGGTCAGGTAGATCAAGAAAGATTTCAGCCAAAAGTGCTAGAAGAAGTGTTCGGGATACATAGAAAAACCCACAAGTAACTTCTGGAGAAATTCAGTATGCTCTGGAAAAAGATGGTGTGGTTGTTTCAAGGATCACAGTACGAAGATACTTGAACAAAAATGAGCAGCGTGGTCGAATTGCCAGAAAGAAGCTTTTACTGCACCAATGCCACAAAAGAGGCTGATTACAATATGCCCGACTACACCTTGACACGGCTCACAGCTTCTGGCACACTAATTTGGAGTGACGAGACCAAAATAGAGCTTTATGGTCACCACCATAAGCGCTATGTTTGGAGAGGGGTCAACAAGGCCAATAGTAAACAGAATACCATCCCCACTGTGAAGCATGGTTTTGGGTACGTGTAAGCTCTAAAGCCACTGGGAATCTTGTGGAAATTGATAGCAAGATGAATGCCGCATGTTATCAGAAATTACTGGCAGACAATTTGCCTTCTTCTGCACGAAAGCTGTGCATGAGACACACCTGGACATTCCTGCAAGACAATGGCCATAAGGACAAGGCCAAGTTGACCCTCCAGTGGTTACAGCAGAAAAAGGTGAAGGTTCTGGAGTGGCCATCAGTCTCCTGACCTTAATATCATTAAGCCACTCTGAAGAGATCTCAAACGTACGGTTCGTGCATGACGACCAGACTTTGCATCACCTGGAGGCATTTTGCCAAGACAAATGGGCAGCTATACCACCTGCAAGAATTTGGGGCCTCATAGACAACTTTCACAGAAGATTGCACTATTGGGGGTAATACACAGTATTAATAACTAAGGGTATGCGGACTTTTGAACAAGGGTCTGTTAATTTATTTTCTTTGTTGCCATGTTTTGTTTTATGATTGTGCCATTGTGTTATGATCTACAGTTGAATGTGAATCTCCATTAGAAATAAAACACGTGTTTTGCCTGCTCACTCATATTTTCTTAACAAATGGTGAATGTATTACCAATTCTCCAAGAGAATGCTAAATTTGGAGCACAACTGTATGTCTAGCTCCCATTGTTGCTCAAATCTTTTGGTAGCCAACTCTAGTTCAGAGATTTTCAATACAATTTCACTACATAAGATTAATTCGGAGAAAATATTAACCTGACTTCAGCCTTGATGACAAGCGGTTGTGTAAAGTTAATTCGATGGCTATCTATCTGCTGAGGATTATAAAACAGTTGTAATGTTCTAGATTTGGGAATTTTTTTGACAACTTATCCATATATCTGCTGATCAGAACATCACTGAAAGACACCCAATGGCAAACACAGAAAACAGTGGCAACAAAAAATGAATAGTAAAGCGTTTGATATAAAATTGAGGCTTCGCAAAATGAAACACAACATGACAGCATTTATATTCAGACCATTTAACTTAAAAACAAGTCCTGAGATACTAGAGTGTCGTTTAGCTTGCAAAACCCATTTCCGCACAAACTCATTCCCGGCTCCTTCTAGCTAATTATGAGTGAAACAAATCTCACTGACCTAGATATCTTTCAAAAATTATATACACCATCCAAAAGGTCCCCATGGGAATATCCTCCTTTATACCCTCTTATGGAGCTTGATAAAAATAGGCTATATAAGGCATTTGTTCTAATTTGTAATGTTTTTAAAAAGTCAGCATAAGTCAGTACATTAAGATTGCATAAATAGGCCTAGCACAGGCACTATACACTAACATGGTGCTATACCCTAACATGTCATTTCATTAACATGCTCTTATCAAAATGCACTATTACCTGTTGAATGTAGACACAAATTTACATATATAAATTAGTCAAATTTGGTTTGCAGAGTACGTTTCAAGGTGTGTTTTGTACTAAAGACTTTACCCAAAGTTGTTTTGCCTATTGTTGTAACATTGCCTGCCTTGGTCACCCTCCATACCTATGTTTATAAAAGTAGTAGTTGAGTATCAACGCAAAACTCCAAACACCTCCAATTGGCTTGCAGCCTATTGCTCCTTTTACTTCTCAATTCCAAAACTGGGGCCAGATCTGAGTCCTTCAATGGTATGAAATGTCTTATTTGAGACATGGCTACCTAACAATATAGGCTTAATTGCCAAAGTGAGTGTAGTTTTTCCACAGTGCCCTCCATAAATATTGGGACAGTAAAGTCAATTAGCTAGTTTTGCTATACACTAGATGTTTGAAAATACAATTAGAAGATGAATATGAGGCAAAAAGTACAGACTGTCACCTTTTTATTTCTGCACATTACAACTTCGGCACTTTTTAGGACACAGGCCTAATTGAATTCCATTCTTGTCTAATGAATGATGTGGTAGGCTACTGGTGACAATTTCCATACAGCTTCCCAACCGAATGTTGTTGGATACATTTAATCTGATATAGATTTCCCTGCAGATATTTTCCAGTAAATAGAAGTTATGTGAAAACACATTCTTCCTACATTCCCGTTCCCTTGTCTGTGCTGTTTTGACTTCACAGTCTTGTCTTTATTTAGCATGTAGTCTTTCCCTCATCATCCACACACCCGGTACAGTTGTTGTGCTTCTGGCGTAGCGCTTCCGACTCAGCAATTCAGCTGTTGTAGCTGATAAGCGTGAACATCCACTCTATTGCAGCTTGAGCTCAGTATTCTGCAATCCTCTATTGGCTATGGCTTGCTCTCAAAGTGGTCTTTCTACCTACCCAGATAAGATCAGATAATAAAATACTAAACTAACGATAGAAGAGAGGCAGCCAGCCCACCAATACGCCAAGGCAATTCATTATATAACCATCACTTACTGAAAACGAGACAGTCAGATTGTTACTGCTGAATGAAGATACGATCTAAATGATCTGTGAAAATGGCATCTATCACATATTTCCATACCGTGTTGTTTAGTTGTATGTGAGATCATCACAGTACTTATGGACAGTGAGGACATGGTGTCACTGTGGCTTAAATAGTGCTGCATTTTCTTTCTTTCAGGGCTTCACACTCAAGCAACTGTCATTTTTTGTCTTTAGATCAATGATGGGTAATTCACACCTATCTCCTCTTCTTGGTTCCCTCCTCCCCCATGTCCCTACCTTGAAAGTACATATTAAAGCACACTTATGTATCTACATCATCAAAGGCCTCTGTGCCCCCAAGCCAAAATTGGTTAGATCCTGCATTAATGTAGTGGAGCCAAATGCTCAGAATTCAAGCATGCAAAAATCTGGAGTCTGACAGTAACGATGGGTTCAGGCATGCAGGACATGGTCTGACAGCATCTAGGGGGTAGAGCTGTTACAATTGATAGTTGTCTCACAAATTATTTTGTGATTAATTATATAATAGTTTTTATTGTAAATTGTATACCACTATTAAAGTGTAAGCCAAATAATATTCTAGGCCTAAAAAACACGTGATTGATCTGGAGATGGTTCTTCAGATTTGTGGTGTTTGTGCTCTTGTGTGGCAACTCAATTATTGGGCTCACCTCTTTCATTTAGCTTAAAACAAAAATATGACCAGGGCGGTGCAGTAGTGTTCAGCTTTGGAGGTACCACTAAATGAATGTCGTTAACCACTGCTCTTCACAACGCAACCGTGACGCCATGACGGTTCCATATGTACACATCGTGAAATTTCACTGCAAATATTATAACCAAGTTATTTGAAATATCCTACCTCACATAGCAAAATAAATTTCAATGCTTAATTATTTCAGCCAATTTTTTTTTTAAAGCAGTTTATTTTCAACATTAACATGTAATGGGACAACAGATATTTCTATCCTTGCATTTTAAATGAGCCTTTTCTAAAGAGGAAATATGGATGGAAATGAAAAAAGTCGACGTACAATATTTGTAAAAATATTTCACACGCACTTTTCAGTTGATGCAACAAAAAAGCGACTGAAACGCATTGGTCGATTAAATAATAATCTTTTGGTAAATGCTCTGTGCCTAAAACATTACGCAGATGATTTTGGAAACAAAATATTGTGCAAAAAGATGTCATAAAATAATTGCGATATGGCTCAAATAATCGACAGCCCTACTAGGGGGTCAAGTATTCACAACTCACGGTCTGACAATATCTAGGTTGACTAGAGATCAAGGCAGCCAATATCCCAATGTGACTTGAACAATTTATGTAGCGATTGTATTACAGTCAATGGAATGGTCAGCTATGTATTTTAGCTACTAGATAACATTGTTATGACTTAACAAGCCCATCGCCTTAACTGACGCAACACTTTCAGACTCCTCTTTCGTCACCTGCTTCTGTGCATTGCTGGTTGTAGTTACAGGAACATGACAGAAAAAACTTTTCATCTGCAGGCTGATTTCTGAGGCAGTCACTATAGGGACAGAATATCCACAGCGTTGCGCTTTCCCGCGTGACAGCAGATGAGTTATAACTGCTCTAGAGTAGACTGAGCTGGATCACAATGTCCGAGTTTGTATAATTGAAGTAGTGTAGCGATTTATAATGCATACTTGGTTATAGGAACGACCACAATAAATACATTGCGTTGCCAGTGCTGGTGTTCACAAGCTGGCCGGATTTGTTTCATCTCTGTGATTGGTTTACCCAAGTGAGTGTCCTGTGTAAGGATCTCATTGTTTTTGTGTAGTGCGTACGAAATGCAGTCATGGGATTACTGCGCCTTTCCTATATAACGATAGAGAAACTATTTTCTGCAAACATCTGCGGAGTTCACCTGTAGAGTAAATCACCGTGTAGAGTTACATCTCTTTTGGATTTGAGTCTGTGCCTCCCCCCACTTGCACTGTTTCAGTACCACATTTCCCACTTCCTACCTTGTGAGTCAAGGAAATCCCTCTGCCCTTATCTCTTCCTCTCTTGCTTCTCTTCTGAAGGCTGCTGCTGATGGGAGCACAATGGTGTGAGCACACTTATCCGTCTTCCTCCGTCGAGGGCTACTGTGTGTGTGCTTGGGGCTTTTCTTACAGTTCTGTTGGCCGCGACGTCCTTTTGGATCTTTTCGTTTAGTGCTATGACATAGATTGTAGACTGATGCTATAAAGCTCCATGTCCTTCACCTACCGGTTTTGATTGCAGGCTCTACTATAGATACTCCTGTCTTCCTCGACAGATGTAGTTTTGAACTGGGTGTGAACCTGTGTTATTGACAGGCCATTTTGTTGCTCTGGGGGACTGTAACTTATACACACTAGCTGTTACCTCTGGGCTGCATTATTGGAAGGTACGGTGCACGAAATGTGTCCATGTATAGTCACATTATTTTATCCCTATTGACACATTAACTAGATGGATTACTGCTACATTGGTGACTACGTCTGACAGACAGGCAAAACTATGCATTACATATTAGCATTTTGGAAATGTACATTCCTAGCACCAGGCAAAGAACCAAGGTGTGATTTAAAACGTTTTATTTTAATTTATTTTATTTAGCCCACATCTGAAATGTGTCAGAATCTGCCTTTATTAATAAACAAACAGTACAGGATTGCATCAGTTTCTATGCCGGGGCCCGGCCTATCCTGATTTAACAAATGCATGCTTTTATCACAAGCAATGGTCTGTTGTCTGGTATCCCCCAAAAACATGGTCACAATGCAGACCAATTCTTTACATTTGTATTTGTTTAATATTCATGCCGTCATGACTTTATATTGAACTCATCTGCTTTTACTTAATTTTTTTACTGGTGAAATACCTTGGAAGGCATTTTACTGTAATGAAACGTGCTGTGTAATGTTTCATTAGATAGCCAAATTGCATGATGTTGCTTGTATGTAATTGTATATATGGGTCATGTAAACAGATGGAAACGAACGTCTCTGTGTTACATTTAGCTATTTTTACCTTTGGGTTTTCCATCTAAATAGTTCAGGAACAGTTTTGTCCGTCCTTGTCATCCCCACAGCGTGTGTCGTGCCATTCCGCGGGTGAGGGTGGAGCTTCGTTACGCTGATCCCTGTTGTGTAAACACCAGGGCCTTCCAAACCCAAGGTTACTGCTCACTCTAATTACAATGTGCTATGGACACTGCTGAGTGGTTAGAATTGTGGATCCTGGCACTAAAGTCTGCGAGGGTCCAGAGCTTTTTGATGCTGGCTCGTTCTTCCTAAATCCTCCATCAAAACGACTGGCCCAATGTATTCTTTTTCCTTTTTCCCCACTCAGTTTTCAAGATCTCCTCTGTCTGAATCTCTAATGCCTCTGTATGTTATCTTCAAAGACTGTAGGACTTCAAAGGTCTTGAGTCTTTAGGAGTCTATATAACAGTGATTTTTTTTTTTTTTTTAATGTGGACTGCTTTGAACCTGCCTCCAAATATACATAAGCAAATGGGACAAGAATTTCCCCCTAAAGCATGGAAGGTATTGAGGTTGTTCACACAAGTAATCATGTTTGAGACTAGCCATCTGTGCGAACGGCACATCAATCCATCTGCTAAGGGCCTCCTGGCACACTAGATTATTGATGCCATTACAGTCTCTCATCTTAATGGGTCAGAATCCAGACATTATCATACAGCTTCTCAGTTACTAGTAATGTCAACCATGTGCTTGGCTGGGCTGCTAGCTGTCATTCTGAACTGACCTCAGAGCAGAGCAATGAAATAAGTTAACCTGCTCTAGTAATATACATCTTAGATCTTGCTTAGTCACACAGTTTAGCCCAACTTAATCATTTACTATAATAAATATTCCATGTAACTGCAGCTGATGAATCTTGAACGTTAGGGCCTCATTGACACAATACAGACACAATGCTGGAGGGGTTATGAATCTTTAATAGTATTGAACAGTGAGGAAGTTCATTTATTATACAGTGGAGCTAGCAAACATTTACATTCTTGTCATTTATTCATCTTATCCAGAGCTACTACAGAAGCCTTTAGTGTTAAGTGCCTAGCTCAAGGACAACATAGCCTATTTCCCAATGTAATGGCAGTAGGATTCAAACCAGCGTCCTTTAGGTTGTTGTCCAAACACAGTAGTAAACATACTTCCTTCTGTTTGTGATTAATCCAAAGCCACCTATACTATTTATTGGACGGTAGTCTTTTTTGTTTGGCAGAAGTGAACCTACATATAGGCCAAGGTCTTTTCATTTTCCGTGCAAACCTCCTATTTAACCTAGCAACACATTTCACCTGTTGGTCTCTGACAGAGTAAGGACATGTTTTAGCTCTTTAATCCTTGTTTCTCTGTCATTGTGGTTTAGCCATATACGGTTTGCCTCTCACAGCTTAGCTCAGATGTTCCAGGGGTTTGGGAAGGTTGAACAGTACGGTTGACCCCATACGGCCCCTGTGTGAGACAGAATCCAGTTAAACAACATAATATATCTCATCATATGAAGATGTGCTGCAGTCAGCAACCGGCCCCGTGATTATTCAGACTAGTTTAAACAGGACAAGACAGAACCTCGCCAGTAACTACATTTGATGGTATACTGGCAAGCTCCTTTCAGTTTGCCCTAAAAGGACTGATGTTGCTCACAACGTTTCTCGACCATTTTAGGGGATCAGTGAGGGATGAACTAGTCAGTTACAATCTGAGGCCCCAGTTAGCAATAAAAACAAATAGAAATTGCATAAGTGTGTGTGTGTGTGTGTCTGTGCGTGAGCGTGCGTGACTGTGTGCGTGTGTGTAATCCCCTTCCTCTCTTCTTTCTGCTATGAGCAGTTTTAACAGTTTAAGGACCAGAACGCGGGAGGCTCCTGCTACTGCTGAAGCACAACACTCCTTAAGGGGTTGACACAGACTTGTGAGGGGCTTTTTGGGGACTAAAATGTGTTCCCATTTCAAATACTTTAGAACACACTCTAACCTGAACCCAAAGCCCAGAATGTCCTTTTTTGGGGATCGATGTCCTCAAAGATTTTCCATGGGTTACATCATTCAAATGAAATCAAAATGTAATCCATTTCAATCCCACTTTGTAGCACTGTTTAATTATATATTTGTAAGTCCTACTTTAAGTGAGTGAGAATTTATTCAGTCCACCGTATCACATAATGTCCCAATTGGGTGTTTCAACAAGCCATTCGCCCTCTGTCTTTTAGCATGTCCGTCAGACCACAGTCCGTGTCCCAGGCAAGCATGTTTCTGACTGGGTGAATGACACAGCCACCCTGGGTCCATCTTCTTTATACTGCCCATACCTTCCTTCCTGGAGCCCTAACAGACTGGGCTTTGAGTCAGAGGGCAGCTGCATTAAGTGACCACAGACAGACAGGGTTAAGCTTCAGTCAGTATCAGGGGGCCTTGTTGAAGAGGTAAAGCTGAGCATTGTGGGAGCCTGACTGACTTTTACTATCCTGCATTTCACACAGGTCAAGCACTTTGTTTATGTGAAGGTCTTCCACAAAGATGTGTGATTTTAGAGAGGGTTTTAATTGCTCACGTGTGTCATGCATGGTTGTATTTCTCACCTTGGCTTTACACACGTGTCAGTGTGTTGGAGTCTGCAGTCAGCAAACTGGTCAAGGCTTTAATAAAGATACTGTTAAATCCTTTCTTTACACACGTGTCAGTGTGTTGGAGTCTGCAGTCAGCAAACTGGTCAAGGCTTTAATAAAGATACTGTTAAATCTTTACACACGTGTCTGTGTGTTGGAGTGTGCAGTCAGCAAACTGGTCAAGGCTTTAATAAAGATACTGTTAAATCTTTACACACGTGTCAGTGTGTTGGAGTCTGCAGTCAGCAAACTGGTCAAGGCTTTAATAAAGATACTGTTAAATCTTTACACACGTGTC
>JACXGJ010002908.1:5232-59576 GCA_016801105.1 Esox niger
GTGTGTGTGTGTGTGTGTGTGTGTGTGTGTGTGTGTGTGTGTGTGTGTGTGTGTGTGTCCTTTCTGTCCTCTCCTGTCACACCCGACCCCCACTGCCACCGAACACACCGTCCCGTGGCACGGAGAAATGGAGAGCTTTGTGGCCCCTCCACTCCTCCCCCCAACCCCCCCACGTCGATCCTCCTGTCACTCAGAGGCTTTCCCCCCCACGGAAAGAGTGAATGCAACAGAAGGCCTGGTAACGTGTGTGTGTGTGTGTCGACCCACATTACCGCGAGAGCTCAATCCCACTCCCCTCACTTTAGCCTGTTGCAGTGGGAGATCTAGATCCACACACACCCTTGCCTCACAGCCCAGTGGGTGGGGTCAATGCCCGCCCCCGGGCCCCTCCAACAGTGGGGGTCCTCTCTGGCCTCTTTAGGCCCCAGCTGGGCAGGGTGGTGAGTGGACTCTGGCCCTTCCCTGGACCCAACAGCTCCGGTTACAGGGATTGTGCAACTGGTCGCCATGAACCCCCCCCTTCCTGCCCCGTTTCCCTGCTCTCCCTATTCTACGTCTTCTGCTCCGCTGAGGTTTCTCTTCATTTTTATTTGACCATTGTGACCTCTCTCTCCACCCCACCCTTCTCTCCTAGAGTGTCCTGGGCTTCGCATGGAGGAAACGATAACCGCTTGCATATTGGTGTAGTCTAGGGCTCTCCCACCCCCTCTATCTCTCCTCTGTCTATCTGTTTCTCTGTCGTTTGGTGACAGGGCTGGCTTTCTTCATGGGCCTGTCCTATATGGTAAACAGGACGTTTTCTCTCATAATAACAGTGTGCTAATCAGCTACCGTCCACCCAAAGACTGTGCGTCCACGTGCGTCTGTGCGTGCGCGTGCGTCTGTGCGTGCGCGTGCGTCTGTGCGTGCGCGTGCGTCTGTGCGTGCGCGTGCGTCTGTGTGTGCGCGCGCGTCTGTGTGTGCACGCGTGCGAGCCCGAAGGGAATCCAGAGTGCCAGTGCCGACCGCAATTATGCTGTTTATTCACTATGACCGCAGATAAAAACCCAATGAGGTCAGGGGTCAGAGTTGCAGAGGTTATGGCAGCCAGAAGCAGGAAGCCGGCAGGGAGGGAGCTAGGCCCGGTCACTCTGTGTGTGCTTGGTTTTGTTTTTGTCACATGTGCAGTGTCTTGTAGTGTGTATGTGCACAAGACCAAGACGGAGAGTTTTATATCTGTGTTCTTTCTTTCCTCCATCAGCTCTTCACAGCAGTGTTCTATTTGCGGTAACAGTCGTGTCATCTCGGAGTGGGAAAACTGTTTCAGTAAACACTCCAACCCACAGTGTCACGTCGCAGTTACACCAGACAAAATGCACTGTCCCTTCTTCCATTCTGGGGCCACTCGGGCTTCGGGACCTAACCCAGTTTCCTGGCTTCACAGTCAATGGCGATGTGCCCCTGCGTCAACATATGACGTTGGAGACACGTTGCTCCCAGAAACCACGGTGTGTCCGCAGGACAAATGAGAGGAGTCTTTGCGTGTGTGTGTCCCAGATGGCGGTCCACATTGTGCCCACGTGCCGGGTGAGGACACGGGAGGGGGGGGGTGGAGCCACTGGGGTTTGGGAGCAGGAGAGGAAGGCCCTGACCCAGATAGTTACTAAACCCCCTGCCATACTATCCTCCCTTCTCTCACTCTCGTCTAACATTTCTATCGATTTTTCTGTCTCACTGTGGATTTTTTAGATCAGTTTGAATGGACATTGGGTACAGGATGCGTTTCCCACAGCGGATGACACCAGTGAAAGAAAGAAAATTCATGTGTGTAATCCTTCTCTTGCAACTCTCTCTCTCCTTCCCATCACCTATTTCTTTCCCTGTAACTGCATATGGAGAGACACACCCTCTTTTTAATTCCTGGAACTCCCCAACAGTATGAAGTCACATGGTGGGGGGGACAGACACACCCCTTGAGATCTTAGATCTCGTAGCCCCCCTGGAGCACTCCTTCTCCAGTGCTCGAGAACTTTGCCCTGTCGTACTGCATCACTCACTCCCTTTGCTGGGTGAGCACAGGAAGTAGCCTAGAACAGATGGGAGTCAAGGGAGAGGAATAGGGAAGAGTTGCGAGGGGGTGCTAGCCTGGGTAGCCGCCTTGCGCCTGTGAGAAATCCTGACCGGTTTAGTATTGGCGGAAGAACTTGGAGTATGTTGTGGTTAGCGACTGTCGCTAGCCAGAGGTGTCACATCACATTGAGCTCAGTGCTCACCTTTGTTTGTGGCTATAAAGGGGCGCCTGTCCCTTCCACAATGGCTATTGGGAAAGGGGTATGTGTGTGCCTGTGTCTGTCTGTCTGTGTGTGGGTGTGTTGCAGGCAGTAGTGTTTCTGTTTGACAATCTAGTAAAACAAGGAAAATGTAACAATAACCTGATGTTAAGGGTTATAATTAGTCTTAGAATTAAAGTTTAGACACTACAGTTCAGGAGTTAGGGTTAGGTCATAGTTAACGGTTAAGGTCAGTTTATTAAAATTAAGGTTAATGGTACTATATTGCTGATCCTTGCTTTAAGAGTAAAACCTTGTATGTGTGCTTGTTTAGAGTGGGGCATTTAGTTAGTGTTGGGGGCAGGGGTAGGTGTAGTGGGGAGGAGTAGTGCGTGTGTGTGTGTGTGTGTGTAATGGGGTGTGTGTGTGAGACAGAGAGGAGCCACACCCAGGCTGATTGGGGAACCACACCTCCGTGAGGAATCTGCTGCAGCTGGGTCACATGTCCAGCCATTCCCTTGCCCCACCCCCACAAATAAACCATTCCATATTACAGCCACCTCTCTACCCCCCCCCCTCCCCCTTTCTCTCTCTGTTAATTTGTTTTCCATTTAATTGTCTTTGTTGGCATAAAAAAAATGGCATTTGTGCGTATTGCCAAAGCAAGTTCAATATATCAATATTTTAAGAAAATTTATTCCGGAGCTGTATGTTAAGAGACCACTGCACCTTATCTTTCCTTTCCAAAATAGTTGAAAAGAAAAGTTTTGAGTGAGGAACAGAAGCATTGAATTTGTAGTGGTCTCTTAATTTTAACCCTTCTGTTCCTCACTCAAAATCTTTTTCAACTTTTTTGGATGAAGGTGCAGTGGTCTCTTTATTTTTTCCGGAGCTGTATACTCAAAACTTTCAAAAGGTAAAGATGTCCTGAATGTGATTTTATTACCTACGTCCTGTTTTGTAAATTGGCAAGGACAATTAATATTTGTACTTCACTGGTTGTCCTCTCTCTTCTCTTGCTTTCGCTCCGCTGCATGCTGGCATTCTTTGGAGCTGGGTGGTGGCACTGGGTGTGTGCTTGTGTGCGTGTATGTGCACGACTGCGAGGGAGAGGGTAAGAGAATGTGTGTGTGTGTGTGTGTGTGTGCAGATTGCATCTGTGTCTTACTCTCAGTTCACCCCCCCCACACTCTCCCCACACTTCTACAGAAGGGTGTGACCGCCTACCAGAAACAGGGAGGGGACGGCTCTGTGGAGCAGCTCCTCCCTTCATCTCTCTTTCTCTTTCGCTCTCATTCCCTCACTGGCAGCGTTTGCATTAGGTTTTGTCTCTCTCTGTCCTTCTACGTCCACTCGTTGTTTCATTTCACACAGGTTTACTCTTCACTTATAGCTCTCTCTATCTCTCCTCTCCAAATTAGCATTCCTGCTAGTTTTCTGTCAGCTTTTCAGAGGCCTACGGTGTGAGCTGAGGTAAAGGCCATGTGTGTTTGTGAGTGTGTGGGTGGGTCTGCTCTTGTTGTGTTATTTCCTCTTGTCTTACCTGCCTCTGCTTCCCTCACCTCCTTTATGACATGGTGAGCTTGTTTCTTCTCTATATCTTAGCTCTCTGAAGATCTGCAGATCTTCTCTACCTCTAAACTCTCTACATCTTTGTCTCTCCATCTCTCTGTTTCACTCTATTATTTTAACATAGTAATCTGTTCCAATGTGGCTGTATCGTCCGTAAACCAGTGCTGGCTAATAGTTCAGTCTCGCTCCTCTCCGCAGTGCCTGTCGAGTCCTAAGAAGGCCAGCGGTGGTTCCGGCTCCCAAGCACAACCCAAGGAGCCCCAGCCCAAGAAGGAGACCCAGGCCCTGCCACCCAAGGTGCCCAAGAAGGAACCCGAGGCCGAGCCCCAGACCCAGGAGGAGGGAGAGGGAGGTGAAGAAGACGACATGCCCTCAATACAAATCAAACCCGAACCAGAGGAGGTGGAGTGTACGGTGAGAGAGATGGGGAGAGAGGCGGAGGAGTTGGGGTGACGGGAGGGTGAGGGAACGTGGATTAAGGAGCGGGTGTTTTTGGAGGGGTAGGGGGATGTTGATGATGATGAAGTGTGGGATTGAAATTAGAAATGCAGTGAAAGAGTTACTGACAAATGGGTGTATTGGGCGGGGCTACAGGAAACGGACAGAGTCTGTCACTACATCATTAGACAGGGCGGGGAAAGAGCAGAGTGCAGGCAACTAGCTGGAGAGGAAAGGGAGGAGGGTGAGAAGGCAGGGTCATCCAAAACTGGCCTGCGAAGTGGGGATGGGGGGTTGGGGAGGGCAGCAAAAATACAAATGGCCAGCAGTTCACAAGTATTCTCAAGATTGTGTCTCCGCGTAATCAATTAGTCAGTTTTAGTCATGGTCAGGTTGTTGTGTGCAGATATTTAGTTTTAATCATGTCCCAGACCCCGACACTTGGCCCCACAAGAAGAATGAAGCCGTAATAATATCAAGGGCTCAGGCCTGCTCTGCGGGTGACTGGTGAGACGGTGGGTGATGGGGGGTTGAGTGAGGCAGAGTAGCCACATTGTGGGGGGCTCACAGTTGCGTAAAGGCCTCGTTAGAGACGGGTGTGGTTGGGTTTTTGTGTGCGTGCATTTGAGTCCGGGGAGCCGCCCAGCAAGAACGCAGCGGGATAGACCGTTTCCTGTCGAGAGATAAGGAGCGTGTCCCAAATAGACCCCTATTCCCTGGAACGCTACAGTGCTTTTTCCTTGGAACCAGAGCCCTAAAGGCCTGGGTCACAAGCAGAGCTTGGTTCTTGTTTAGTTTATTTGAGTACTTTTAAATTGAGAGCCCAGAACAAGTACTTCCAGTTGTCTTTTTCAATAGGTGTCTCCGGACACGACTGTTTTATCTCACACCCTCAAACTCAAATGCACTCCTTTTATATCTAACCCAGGTATAGAAATAAGTATTTGGGGGGACCATAATGTATGGGATATCATTATTGAAATATTTGTAATGCTCCAGGCTGGTGGCAAGTATTGCTTTATAAAAGGAAATGAGCAGCAGGTTGGGACTAAGCCAAAGCCATGGTTCCCAGATGACAGGCTGCTGCATGAGCTCTACTGCACTCTGTTGGATTCTGTTGGACTCTGTTGGACTGTGCCACAGGCTTTATTGTGCATAGTTTTTTAATGTATCTGGAAAAAAGTTTTGTTTACATTGACTACATTGACATCCTGTGTGACAGTCTCTTAATCCAAATGACTGACTGGAGTGAAGTGTCTCGCTAGCTAGATTTGACCAAAGATCAGACCCAACGCTTTTATTGCTAGGCTACCTGCTTAGTTCAAAATGTTTGCCCCGCTTGGCATCAACTGAAAGGACTGCTTGCTGTGTCGGTTCTAACAGGCGTAGGTGTGCGGTTGTTATCTCACCTAAGAGAATGGTTAGAGTCTGAGAGTAGAAAAAAGAGGGAGGGGACAGCGACAGACAGGGGAAGAGGGATGTAAAAGAGGTAACTTAAGGATTAGAGGGTCAAGCAACTCCATTGGTTCCGAGGTTGTGCCAGAAGGTGCGTGTGTTTGGAGTTGGTGTGTGTGTGCATGGAGGTGAAAGGTTACTCTCCTCTGATCTCTCTCCCTCAAAAAGAGACGCATAAATAAGGAGCATTAACACTTTGCTTGTTTGTCGGTCCCCTACTCTCCTCTCCCCTCTTTCAATGTCTCACTCTCTCATGCTCTTTCTTTCTCTCGCGCTCTCCTGCACGCTCTCTCTCTCTCAATGAGTCGCGTAAATAAGGGTCGCTGCTTGCTTCCTCAACCTTTCCAGGTCTCTTCTCTGTCATTTGCTGTCTCTCTTCTCTCTCCTCACCCCCCCTTTTCTCTTTCTCTCTCTCTGAGTCTCGCCTAGGCCCCTAATAGGATATATCCAGGGAGGCTTCCGCTCTCTGGTAGCCATGGCAACGGGGCTCTGGCGGGAGTTGGAAAGACTGTGATGTAGCCTGCCTGCACCCCTCCCTAGCCCCCCCATACACACACACCATTCCTCCGCCCCTTCACAGTTACCCCACCTCCTCCCCCACAACACACCACTGCAGCCAAAGGCACACTCTCACACACACACACACACACACACACACACACACACAAAAATACACACAGTTTAACAAAAACACGGACACATACTTACAAACACAGAGACAGAATACCTGCTAGCAATTCACCCTGTCATATGGATTCTCTCGTTCTCTCACACACATATGCGCGCACACGCACAGCGAGGCACTCACGCAGTGTCCATGTGCGTGTCATGCATGCATGCACATGGACAGGGTCTTGTCCTCGAGCTAACGGGAGTGCTCATGCATACCCACTTTACCCCTCCCTACACACAAACTGCTGTCATATCACTGGGATCCAGCTAGCTCTCTCCATTCCTTCGTCAACTCCTGGTGCAGAGTGATGATGTCATCGTCGGTCGGCACTAGTACGTTTGCCTCCCGGCTTGTGTCGTCGTTCTACATTTTCTCCTCGTGGCGCACTGGTCTCCTTGTTGGGCACTAAATAGGGAGAGTGCATTACATTGTACAGAAAGGTGTCTCATTTGGCAGGGTCGGCCGTATGTTCACGACGTCAAATCATTGCTTGTTATTACCCGTCGTATTTGCGTTGTGTCTGAGTCATGCAGGGCTTCACATTGACATGCTTTGTTGTCATCGGGTTTGACTGATGACGTGTGTGCGTGCGTGCGTATGTGTGTGTGTCCATCCACTTAGATTCTGATGCTATAACTGGTGTAGTTAATGTCAACAGTGGGTTCCTCCCAGCTTTGAAAGTATAGGTTACTTGGAGGTCAAGGTAAGGTCATTTCCAGGATCAGGTCAGTGTTGTGAAAGCCCCTCAGTGGGCGATCACTGTCAATATTTTGACAAGTCGTACAAAAATAATTATGTATGTAGTGTATATATAGTACCAGTCCAAATGAAAGACATCCTTACCCTATTACAATATATATTTCAGGATTTACATTAACATGTTAGAAATATAAATGAATATTTGGTGCAACACTAAGGCAGCATGTCGGTGGGCCCGGCAGTCCACCACTGTCTAGCTTCAGGCCTCGGCGGCTGGCCAATGCCTGGCCAGGATTCACCCAGGGTGGGGGTTGACGCCATCAGCAGATCCGCCACGAGGGGCCTATTTTACTCGTGTTTTCAGGGACAGACTTTTGGCGTGTTTTGCATGCATGTCGATAGACAGATGTTGGGCGTCTGATAAAGTCCTGGGAGAAGGGAGGAGTTGGTTGGTAAAGTGAGGTCAGACAGGGTGGACAGGAGTGGCTGATTTATGCAGTGTGGAGGGTGCAGTTAGGGCGAAGGGTGGAGTTGCGTGTGTGCGTGTGCGCGACCCACGCCTCTCAATGCAGGGCAGGGCTGGCTGCGTGCTCCACAGCTAATATCACTCCCAGCTGTTGTTTTTCGTCTCCACCTACTTTTGTTCGTATCTCTGTCATCCCACAAGCCTACTGGCACACACACACACACACACACATACACAAATACACACACAGACACACACATACAACGCACGCCTGACGAGGCGACCGCTGGAGGGAGGTAAATAAGCACACGAAGCAGAGCAGAGGTAAATGAATGTGAGAGCCTGCTGTCCCGACTGGACATGCTGTGGATTAAGTGGCGTAGGTGTCAGTGATTTAAAGGCGCCAGTCAATATGTGGCGATGTCGGCCTTCGCTATCTAGTCCGTTCAGCTCCACATGGAACGGTTATCTCGCTCACTCCCTCCTTATAGGGTCAGATAGTTGACCAGGAATGGCGACTTCACCCACGCCACGTCGGTCTGTCCGCACCTTTCCATCCCTGTCGGTCAGTCCGTTAGTTTCTCCAATCTGTCCTGTCATTTGGTCTTTATCTGTCCCTGTATGTCTCTCCGTCACTCTCTATCTGTCCATCTGTCCGTGTGAGTATTTATCAGTCTCTCTATGCAGAATTCCAGTGATTGGATTCACCTCAGACCTGAATCTTGACCTTCAGGGCGACGGCAGAGAGCTTAAGCCCAAAGCGACTGTTGTACCTGGAGCAAGATTAGATGGAGTCGGGGAGGGAGGTGGAGAATGAGGTTAGAAAGATTGGCAGAGGGACCCTTGCTTGCTCTTTCATTCCCACTATCTTATTCCAGCACACACACACACACACACACAGACACACACACAGAAACACACAAAGCATTGTTTCTCTCACCTTGCAACCTATTGATCACTTTCTTCAGAATAACGCAGTGACTCTGAAGGAGCCTATCAGAGTTCACGCGGGTGGAACACCGTTACCGCGGGTTCTCTCGCAGTTTCCCCACTGCCATAGCCGCACTGCAATATTAACCCCGGCATCACAGCCCAACAGCATTAATGAATGAACACGCTAGTGTTCCGTAGGGAAATGTATCTGGTAACAATACTGTGAGGTCGTATAGCATTGCCATTGAGGTTGAAATGACATGAATTAATGATTGCATGGGATGACCCATTTCAGGTGTGGGTTGTTGAATTAAAAGTGAGTGCAGTTTATATATTTCTCTTGTCAGCCTTCTGGGTTGGCGCTGACAGTTTTACAGTGATTCGGTTTGGTTAATGGGACAACTTCAGTCGTCCTCTCCCCTCCTCAAAACCCATTGGATGAGAATGCCAGAGGTCCCTCCTCTCAGACCTTTTCCTCCAATGTTTGTTTGGGAGAAAGGGGAGAGAGAGGAAGTGTGTGCGATTGAGATTCTACCGAACTGTGTAAATGTCATTGTCACTCTCTTTGCCCTGTCACCTGGTTATAGGGCTTTCTCACTCTCTCACCCTCTTTCTATCTTTCTCTGTCTTCACTGTCTCTCACTCTCTGTCTCTCGCTGTAGTGATAGTGGGTGCTGCAGTGCAGGGCTGGAGGCTTAGCCGTTATAGAAGTCTACAAAGAGAGAGAGAAAGAGAGAGAGAGAGGTTTAGCTGTTAGTCAGCTGTGAGCAGCCTACAAGGAACGAGAGCAACAGAGAGGGGATGAGTGCTCCGAGACAGTACAGTGTTGTAGAGAAGGGAAAGGGAGCAGGAAAAGAGGGGAAGATACAAGCTGTGGACAGCGGCTTTCAGTTGGTTTTGAGAGGGATGAAGAAAAGGCAAAGAGCAGGGAAGGGAAAGTCACTTAGAACCAAGTGCAGGGATGAAGACCGTAAAAGAAGGTTAGCGCTTGGACAGCCTATGAGGATATAAGTAGGGCTGTGAACATACTAGTGCCCCAATGTAGAAATGAAAAGCAGGTCGAACTCCTGGGTCCTTCTACTCCCTGCTTCATGTTAAATATTGTGTTCTGTAATTGGGAAGATGATGTAATGATGTGCGCCAAATGGTGTAGGGGCCTAAAGCTGATGATTCAAATCCCAAAAGCCAATGAAGGGAAACAAAAGGTGTGGCAGTGCCCTTGAGCAAGACACTTAACCCCGATTGCCCATACGTCTATGTGGATAAGAGAGACGGCTCAATGACTGAAACAAAAACATAAAAAATTGGTTGTTTCCGGCAATAAGGCTCCGGTAACAGTCACTCATCTCTTTGTTCAAGAGGCTGCTTACGTTCCTGCTGCACTAAAGCCCTACTACTCCACCTTGCTAAGCCTTATAAGAGTGCTCACACTACTTTCAGCCATGGCTTTGGGTGTGACTTGTCTTTGAGACTGTTTACATTTAACCATATCGGTTAGGCTACTGATGCCCGGTTATATGTCATCGGAGTGCTGGCAAGCTCACCAGGTTTGGTCCTGAATCAGACCGTTCTCATTTTGACACACCATTTCGACATTTGATCAGAGAGCCCTTATATAAATGTGTATGAATAGGGAACACTGACAGACCACACCCTCCCTGTCTGTGCCAGAACAGTGCGAGGGTGTCGTTTGCTAATGGTTTTCATAAGCTCCGTCTGAACCGTTTCAGCGCTGATTGGTGGGCGGCTCAGAAAATACGCCTGTGACGCAAACTATTGTAAAAGGGGATATCAGAGAGTAATGGATGGAAAGAAACTGAGGGAAAGGAGAGACGGCGCGTAGGACTCACAAAACCGGCATAAGAGGGCGAGGCGAAAGGGTGTGGAACCTGAAGGAGCGCGGCAGAGGGAGTAGGTGGGCGTGAACCGATAGAACGAAGGAGAAAAAGCAACTCAGCTGATAACTCCCAGTTTCCATGGCAACCGGAGGCTTTTCCCACCCACTCTGCCTTTCTATCTCTCTCCTCCACCCCCGCCAGCTCTGTCCTTTTTAACTGGCTTGTATGCTATTCCCTACCCTGACTTCCCTCAGTCCCAATTTTCGGGGTCCACCTGTGTCCACTCTGTGACCGTCTTTGTGATGGATTCCTTTCTGGTTTGGGTCGAGGCTGTTTGAGAACAGCCCGTTCTGCCTAGGGCGGTCTCGGTCTGAGTTGCTGGCTAACGGGACTGGGGCGATCCAAACGCAGGGACGGTGTGTTTGTCTCGAATCGGCCGTGGGAACGATCGACCCACTCGCGCTACATTCGTCTCACTTGCAGACGCTGTGTACTGTAAGTCTCCCAAAAATTCAGCCTCTCCCTTTCATGTGTGCTCGTATTAACCCATCATCTGCTGGCAATGGTAGGGTCACAATTGGCTAGGCATCTCCATAGTGTGGTCAACGACTGGCTGGGGTGTTATGTGTCCTCTGACTGGGCAGGGCCGCGCCGCGTGTCTGTTCTGTTCTCTGTAATGTCTGCTTCAGTGCTCAGGCTTGGCCGATGACGGGCAGTTTCTGTTCTTTTTTGTCTCCCTGGAATTTCTGGGTGCCGTGCCTCAGTGTTCGCCCTCGGGGTCAGTCAGGCAAGGCCAGGCCTGGCTGCTCGGCTTTGTCTCAGCACAGCTCAGTTCACCGCGTCTCTTTAGGTTTAGGTGCCGCACTTTGTGGGTCTTTGTGGCTCCACGCTCGAGGCTAGAATGCTGCTGTTGTACTGCTAGCCAGCGTTGTTCTGTCCCAAATATGTTCCATACAACCCTATATGCCGACCCCTTTTTAGTATGAGAGCCCATGTTATAAAATATAGGTGCACAATGTTAACCTGCAGCTATTGAAGTCCATTATTTTACCTTAAAACCTCACTATACAGTGCGCTCTTTGCTCAGTGAGCTAAAAGACTGCTGCTCAATGTGCACTTGCTTACCAGGGCAGGGCTTGACTGGGGCTGGGTAGGGCTGTTCGGTCCTGGCTGTATGCCAGCCCCAGACTCGCAGCTCCACCCCTCCCTCCTAGCTCTCAGGGCCCTACACAGCAGCCATTGTTCCCCTCACCCTGCTTTGCTCTGCTCTGTTTGTGCAGCCAGAGAAACAGGGTCTGGGGAGGGCCTCGTGCGTGTACTGTATGTGCGTGCGCAAGAAAAATCATGTGCTGATCATCGCCCTCTCCGCCCTTCCCCACCCCCCCGTTCTTCTTTGTAGCAGGCCAAAGTGGGCAAGGAGTGTCCCCAGCCCACGAATCTCAAGATCAAGACAGAGAAAAGCCAGCCCGCGTCACCCCCTCCCCTCTGCACGGCCACAGACATGACCACAACGGGCCGGACGACGGACAATGCTCCCCTCCCCCCAGAGGACCAAACGGAACCTGTTGACCTGTCACTCGGCAAGCCACGCCCCTCCCTGCCCGCCTCGACGCCGACCACCACAGCCAACCCCGCCCCTAGCTCGGTGGCGCTGCCCACGCTGTCGGCAACATCCATCCCCACGGTAACCTTTCTAGACACCATGGTAACCACGCCAGTTATTAAACAAATCGGTTTTGCTAGTTAGCGCCTCTTTATTGTGGGGGGGTGATGGATATTGTAGTGCGCACATGTGAAGCGCACGCAAATATACAGTAGAAGAGGGTTTCCAGGAATTTAAAACATTCAAAAGTCTTTTAATAAGTCATTTTAATACCCTGCAACTTATTGTCTCATTGTTGTTTAAATGCCAATGTCTAATACGACACCCTACTCTTCTTTCTCGTCAAAGCAGAATGGGAATCTGGTGCCATTTCAGACCATTTTTGTTTAACCCGTATGACCATTCTAAGCCTTTGCCCCCTCTCCTCCACCTCATCCGACCATTCATCATCCCTCTTCCAGATGCTCACACCTGGCTCCATTCTGGCATCCACCCAGGGGGCAGGCGGTCAGCAGATTCTGCACGTCATCCACACCATCCCCTCGGTCAACATGCCCAGTAAGATGGGCCAGCTGCAGACCATCCCTGTGGTTGTCCAGTCGCTGCCCGTCGTCTACACCACCATGCCCACAGACGGCGTGGCCACCGCCGCCATCACAGTCCCCCTTATTGGGAGCGATGGCCGTTCGGAGGGATCCGGTGAGTTTCTGCCAGTAGATGTTTTCGTTTTCAGGAGCGATCACAGTTCGCTCTTCGTTGAGGACGACCCTCAACAAATTCAAATCCAAGACAGAGTTCAAATCCAAGTTACATTTTGGTTGGACCGTCACAACTAATTGAAACTCAAACCCTTGAGCAAAAATCCTATTAAAACAAATTGTTTGTTACAGACTGCGATTATAGACATTTCCTTTAAATTGTTACAAGCACCGACAATAAAAAAGATATAGAATTAACACAAAATAACAACCCAATATGATGAACCCAGTATTTAATGGCAAGGCAATACACATAACATTAAGTAAAAACAACAATAGGATTGGTTGACCCTATTGTTTCCAGTTAACAGACCGTAGCATTGACCACTGGAGGTACTGACAATGCCTTTCTCTGACATTGACCCCGGGGATGAACTCTGCTGTCCGCACCTCCCTCTGTGGCGTGTGTTTGTAAGCGTCATAACTCCCACAACTCACGATCTGATGGTCTGATCACTTTGCTCCACACTAGCATTATAGCGGCCGTGATCATCTTCCATGTTAACTCACTTCAGAGCAATGTCATTGTCACGCATGAGCTCCTTCTGTCAGACACAAACAAGGTCTATCTTACTGGGACTTGCACATTCTCTCACTGTATGCCACTGTGACATAAGCGTTCTATCACTATTTGTATCTGTGACGTTAGCGTTCTCTCACTGTAATGCCACTGTGACGTAAGCGTTCTCTCACTGTGTGTCACTGTGATGTAAGCGTTCTCTCACTGTGTGTCACTGTGACGTAAGCATTCTCTCACTTCCTCTCTGGGTCTCTGTCATTTGACAGACCCATAGACCATAGTTGGACTATGTGTTGGACCATAGTTGGACAACATAAAAGCACTACTGAAAGCCGTGCTGTTTGTCACTGGATTTGAGCAAATTGATTACTAACACTGTGATTTGGTTTGTATTGAGTTTTGTTCTTAAAACAATATCAATGCAGTGTTTTCCAGCAAAGCAAAAAAATATAATTCTGTTCTTGACAAGAGACAGTACTTAAAATTGATTTATAACACATCTCAGCACTCAAACGTCTTACAGTACTGTTATCATATAAGATGATGTTGACTATATGTTCAATGTATCTAAAACAGAATTAAGAAATTCTATAATGTTTCCATGTCATTTCTAAGTTATCAGGAAGACAGGAGACGCCACACAGACAAATTAGACTCAAGACTTCCAAACTAAAACGGTCCATTTGGCTTTCTGACTACGGATCTAGCTGTGCTCTTTGACTTTTACTTAGGAAATATACATTTAGAATGTCTACAGCTCTTCCTTGGAACTGACAAAGTATCTTCATCCTAAATATCGTTTCACCTGAGAAACATGTTGGAAAGTTACTGAGGCGTTTCTGAAACACCCATCACGTTATCCTCTGTGAACAAACAGATGAGTATGTTGATTGTGTACATGAGTCGTACAGATTTCCTGAGAAGTTTGTAATACTCAAGTCGCTACACAATGCTCATGTCTGGAATGTAATTCTGGAGTTCTCCAGAGCTATGAGTCAGTTTTTATTTTATACATTTTCTTGTGAGTTGGGCAAATCATTTAATCTTAATACAATTAGTAAGTTTATTGTCAATAAATAATCAGAGTACGCTGGACATTAAAGGGTGCAATCTGTGTAAGGTAAGAAGAAAAGATGCCAGTGTGACATCTTAAAGGTTGACTTATATCACAAAGCTATCCGAAATGGATCGTTGGCAACAAAGCTCATAATAGTATTTTGTCGAACTGACCTTGTCAAAGTTGTTTTAATCTGAATCGTAAACATCTCCCCTTCTTTGACTTAACTTGTCTTTATTATTCACAAAGCGTCACAAAATGCAATTATATTCTCTCAATTTAAATTCTGCCCAAAATATTTTTTATGTTTTTAATTGTTAAGGACATTTTGAATTGAGGGTAAACATAGTATTCAGTTAATGGCTCTTTTATTCGGTTAGTATGTAAACTGTAAATAATAAACTGGTGTTTCAAAGAAGCAAAAGTATGCAATGGGGATGACATTCAGTGATGGTGCTGGTAGCCTAGATTGAATCATCTGCCTGCTAGAAAGTCTATTGTTTTGTCCTTACACTTAAGACAGTTAACCTTTATTTCTCAGAATATTTATCTGGATTTGTTTTATTACCAGGTAAAATAAGGGTTAAGGACAATTTTCTGAAATCTTGTAGGCGTTGTTTATTTGTATGGACAAGATAGAAAGAGACAGAACTATCTTCTCCGTAGAAATACAATTATGACATGTTTTTTTTAAATAGGACATGGGCTAAATACTATTTTAACTACTTTGTTATGACAGTATCAATTTTAACCAGTAACATAAAACTTAAAACATTATTTTTGTTTGAAAATCTGTTTAATTATTGTGAGACTGAACAGTTTCTCAGGACCTAGGTACACAAATGTATAGGGCCTAATGGATTTCTTTGTCAGGCCAGCTCATAATTACTAGAACATCTGACAACATTTTGAATAGCCAACTTTTTTTCCCAGCAGAACACATTGCACAGTATTTGTATGCAAGTATGGAAAGCTGATGACGTACAAAGAAATTAATGTTCTGAATTTAAACTGTGGAATTCGGAATGTGCAGCAGCTTGTCAGATTACCATGACAACAGTTGTAACAACAGGGTCAAAGTTGAAAGTCTCTTACTCCTTCCTGTCAATAGCAATGGCTACATAAAAGGCAGACCGGAAATAGGTAAAAATAGGCCTGTTTTGGGAAAAGAAGGAAGGATTCTAAAAAATACATCTGATCCTATATGAAACCTATTACAAAATTATAATAATAAAAATGCATTGATCCGAGAAGGAAGGAATGTGAGAGAGAGGTGAGAAAGTCAAAAGGGTATAAGGGAGAAGGAGGCTGTGACATTTGGGGGAGGGAGAAGAAAGAGGCTGAAGGAGAGGAGATGGGTCACTTTGCCTTTGAATACGGCAAGTTGAATTTAGCAATGGTGCTGAGGGGTGGGGTGGATTTTCCCCATGCACAAAAGACAGTTCCCCACCCCAACCCTATCATCCCCCCCGCTCTCAACCTCAGTTAAAATCAACTTTAAACAGTGTGGCTGCCACATTCCGACCCACTGAGAGGCAGAGGCAGAGGTTGGGGGAGGGAGGACATCCACAAAAACAATCAATGGCCCTCTGCAGCATAGCATACTGTGCCTAACCTTAACGAGCCAATCTTTCACAACTTAGGCATTCTGATTAAGCTCTGCTTACCTTTTGTGTTGCCAAGCGCTGTGCGATACAGTTGTTTATGTCTGAATGGCTAACCCCCTTTGTTGTCTTTTGTCTTTCTCTTCCCAAACCTTTGTCTCCCTCTATCTGTTTTTCCCTCATTTTTGTTTTCTTTCTCACTTTGTCCCCTTGCACCGTCTCCCCAAATCCTTCATATGCCCCTATCTATATATATCTTTATCTCTCTCTTCTCCATCTCTTGTCTCTCTCTGGTCCTGTGCCTCTGTTACTTCAGTGCGTATCAAGCCTGGCTCGGCTTCTCCAGTGGAGTACCAGAGCGACAGCGATGTGGAGAGCGGGACGGAGTCGGGGTCAGCTTCCCTCAGCACACCGTGTCCGGATACAGGGTGAGTGTCGTTGACCTAAAGGTGGGGGTTTAGGCCTGAGGTACTGGATGAGGCTGGTGGTTTTGTAGCGGAGCTGAGACATCACTTCTGGCGAGCCCCAGCGGTTCAGTGCAGTTGAGATATTTCCAAACGTGGCACACCTGATTCAACTTGTTCAGTGAGACAGATGAGCTAGTTTAGGGCTTTAACATAAAGAGGACCTCTGCTGTAGGGCTCCGACATCTTAGGACAAGGCACCGGCACTTATCGCGATTTTGACAGAGATCCTGCTTGGTTTTCTGGTTTAATGATGAGGGTAGATGAACTGATACAGAGGAACACATAAGAAAAGAAGAAATATGAGCTAGGGGGAATCTGCTCCTTCGCGGTGGGGTGGGGTGGGTGGGTGGGGGGGCTGTGAGCTCGGCCTGTCCCTTCTCTCTCCTCTCCTGGCACTAATTACATTACTGCAGCAATGCTCCGGACACTTGCATAACCCCTGAACGTTGAGGGAGTGGAGTGGAACTGTGTGTGTGTGTATGTTTTAGATCTAACTAAACTCATGGTGACCAAATGTCCCTATGAGTATTGTAAAACCACAATAAATTGGACTCATGGGGACATTATGCTGGTCCCCATGAGGCAAAAGTCAATTTCTGGCTCAGTGTTTAGGGTCAAACTTAGAGTTAGAATTGGGGTTTCTTTAAGGTCCAGGCATTGTTGGTTAAGTTTAGTGTTAAGGTTAGGCATTACACCTAGGTAAAGTTTAGGCATGAATGTTACTTTATTGAGGTTAAGGTTAGGGTTAGAATAAGATTAGGGTTATGATTAGGGTAAGGGTTAAGGTTAGGATTAAGATTAGGGCAAGGGAGCATGCAATTTCTATTTTCTGGTCACCATGAGGTTAGCTGTACAACAGGGAAAGACCGAATGTGCCACTCTTTATTTTATTATTTCAGTGAGAGGAAGCAGCAGCCTCAACACCCCAAAGGCGTTGCTGTGCGTGATGAGAGCTCCATCTAAGCGAAATGCAGGGTGTGCGCTTGGGAGAGTTCGCTCAGCCCGTATGTGTGTGTGCTTATGTGCGTCCGAGCGGGCGTGCAGTTTGTGTGTTGCTGGGCAGGGTTGTCCGAGAACCGGGTGTAAACAAGGTTACATAACGCAGTTCCCCGTCACACCTCCTTATAAACAGTTTCGTAGAGAGGGAAAAAGAGGAGAGGGCCAAGTTAGTGTTAGAGAGGAAAGATGGGGACGAAGGAGGAGTAATGCACACTCTTTCTCTTTTTGCCTGAGTTGCATGTTCAAGCCAATGGCTGAGCAGTGAGGGGGGGTGAGGACTGAACTAGTTGGCAGGCAGGGTGGTGAAAGGGGAAAGCCTCGAGGAACAGGGAGGATAGGAGGCAGAGACAGGAAGGAAATGGGGAGAGATGGGCAAAAAAGTATGGATGTGGAGGAGGGAGAGGATTGTTGAGGAGAAGAGGGAGCGTGAGAGAGAAGGAGAGACATCAGCTGTGAACTGGAAGCTGTTCAACTTGTATAGCGTTTTGACAGTCACTCTCTAGCCCTCCCTGGTGGTTGCAGCCTCAAACTTCACCCAGCGACTGTAGATGAGTATGGCAACGTTTACACAGGCAGCCTAATTCTGATGTTCAATCAGAAAGACCAATCAGATCTTTTCACTGCTCATCTAACTGATCAAAAGTCAAATTCAGTGAAAATAATAAGGACTGTGATGAACAGACACAATATACCTAATAATTCAGTGACTATCAGGCTCTGTGAGGTTGCGTAAACAAGCCCCCTGAGTTTTGTTGTTTTTCTCCACTAATTGTGTTTTGGATGAATAAAAAAAAAAAGCTCATATAAAAAGACCAATTCGTGTGATAAAGGCCAGATTTGGGCTGCCTGTATAAACGCATGCACATCTGTACAGTGTAGTGTATGAACAGTGCACCCATGGATAGAATTGGCCAATCAGGCACACTTGGGCAGTACAGTCGTTATATCAGTAATTGTCCTTGTGGATTAGTTGGGGCGTAGACAGTTCAGGTGCGGTTTTGTAAGTTGAAGGTCGTGTGGGACAAGTCTGCTCAAGTTATACTGGCACTAGCAGAGGTTATACAGTGGATATAAAAAGTCTACACACCCCTTTTAAAATGTCAGGTTTATGTGATGTAAAAGAATGATACAAAGATAAATCATGTCAGAACCTTTTCCACTTTTAATGTGACCTATAATGTGAACAATTCTATTGAAAAACAAACTGAAATATTTTTTTAAATCAAAATCTTTCAATTATCTCTTATAACTGGGGATGTGGCTGTGTTCAAAATTAACCAATCACATTCAAACCCATGTTTAATAGAAGCCATTACACACCTGCCATCATTTAAAGTGACTCTGATTCATCACAAATACAGTTCAGCTGTTCTAGTAGGATTTTCCTGATATTTTCTTAGTTGCATCTCAGTGCAAAAGCCATGGTCAGCAGAGAGCTTCCAAAGCATCAGAGGGATCTCATTGTTGAAAGATATCAGTCAAGAGAAGGGTACAAAAGAATTTCCATAGTATTAGATATACCGTGGTACACAGTGAAGACAGTCATCATCAAGTGGAGAAAATATGGCACAACAGACATTACCAAGAACTGGACATCCCTCCAAAATTTATGAAAATATGTGAAGAAAACTGGTTTGGGAGGCTTCCTGCAGGAATTTCTGGCTAGTACTGGCTGTGTGCTACATGTGACAACAATCTCCCGTATTCTTCATATGAATGGGCTATGGGTTAGGGTGGCAAGACGGAAGCCTTTTCTTACAAAGAAAAACATCCAAGCATGGCTGAAGTTTGCAAAAACAAACATCAAGTCTCCCCATAGCATGTGGGAATGGTCTGATAAAACCAAGGTTATACCTTTTGGCCATTATTCCAAAAGGTATGTTTGGTGCAAAACCAACACTGCCCATCACCCAAAGAAAACCATACCCACAGTGAAGCATGGTGGTGTCAGCATCATGCTTTGGGGCTGTTTCTCTTCAACTAGAATTGGGGCCTTAAAAGGTGCTTCAAAAAAGTATTAGTTTACGGGTGTGCACACTTATGCAACCAGGTTATTGTGAGTTTTTTATTTTTCCCCCACAAAACTTTCAGTTTGTTTTTCAAATGAATTGTTTGTTATAGGTCACAATAAAAGTGGAAAAAGTTCTGACATGATTTATCTTTGTCAAATGTTTGTACATCACAAACACCTGGCATTTTAACGGGTGTGTAGACTTTTAATATCCACTGTATATTATTAGAAGCATGTCATAGCGTGGATTAGGGTGGTCTGGGCCACCGCAGACAGTGCACCTGCAGCAGCATGGGTTCCAGTCTGGTCTACTGCTTTGTCAGCAGAACATCTCTCCTATATATCTTTCCATTGGCACTATAATAGTCTTGCTTACCCAATAAACAGAAGATAAATGTGTATTTTTTTTCTGTTTTACATTTAGACAGGTTAGTTTTACCCTACTAATAATGTGTTGTTGCAATAGTAATCCTGCTCAGTACTAGAGGAACTGCAGGTTCAGACTTTTGATGTATGTTCTTGGTTGAGAAGCCTATTGGGCGAAGCTACCACCTGTGGCATTGACTGAATGCCTCAGTCAGAATACCGTAGTGCCGCAGATTATCAGTTGGCCAGGGATAACCTTGCCGGGGTAGCTCACTGCTAATTTTTTTGTGATTTGGTGCCAGGCTTTGGCCACACCCCAACCCCATCATGAACAGCTCTACTCACCTGCCCCCAAGGAGGCAGGCCATTCCAGGCTAACTGCAGATCCATAGCGCTACGGTATCGTAACATTTTTACGGGGGGGGGGTTTAGACTTAAAGGGGTTCTGCCTTAATCTCAACGGTTTTCGGTTCATTTTGTAGGCCCACTGGCTAAGCACATACAACTAAAGTCTGAGCCTGCGGTTCGTCTTACTATTGCAACAACACATCATCAGAAGGGTAAAACTTATCACACCTCATGATGTCAAATGTAAAAGCTGGCCAGTAGTAGTGTAGTACAGATATTTAATTAGTGCCTGCGGATATAGCACCCAATGATTGATGACCTGTCCAGTGCCAAATTGGCAATGTTTTGGAGTCTTTCAATTCATGATAAAACATATTAAATAGTATTTGAACCCAGGTGGGTAGTAGTATTTAAACCCAAGTAAGTAGCAAGCTTCTTTGTAGTTATCCTGATTTAAACAAATGATCCCCTCTGACATTCAGTTTTTTTTTACTACATGCATGACTCAATTCCTGTAAGTCCAGCCTCGCCCATAATAATGTCTCTCTCTCACTCTTCCATTGTTCACTTTATCCATCCCTCTTTCCATTCTACGTGCCCTATCGTCATGTATTGCAATTTACAGGAATGAGACATCTTTACTAACATTGCCAGAGCAAGTAGAATAGTAAAAAATATGAACCGGTAAGCTGTCAAAAAAATGTAATTATCGTTTACCACTACAACCTGAGTAATTTATGTTAACTGTCTTGCACGGGTGCACTGATTTTTAATATGGTCAGCTCCAAGATTCAGTCTAGGAGCTTTTGGGTTACTGTTTGAAACCTTCTGGGCTAACTTTCGCCTAAATGAAAATTATGGATTCTAAATAAACATTACACACACAAATGTTTGAAAAGGGTGAAGACATCAAATTTATATAATATCATTTTATTAGCTATGTACAGTGTTGTAACAATGTGCAATTAGTTTAACAGCCTCTGGTTGTATCTCTCTCAGGTCGGGGATGGAAATGGACATGCAGGCGGATCCTGATTCACCAGATATGAAGAGGAGGCGTGTCCATATGTGTGACTACGATGGCTGTAACAAGGTTTACACAAAGAGTTCACACCTGAAAGCCCACCGCAGGATACACACAGGTAACATACACCCCTGTTCCACCCTTTAACCAGTGAGTGTCAAAGGGCCTGAAATTTTTAGCTAATGACTAAACAATTTACATAGATCGATTCTATTCAATATTACAACATCGTAATGCTTAGATTCAATCTGTACTGCTATTCGATAATGAAGAAATATTGCTTACCATGTCTGATGCAGAGGGACAAGAGGAACATGATGAAAATCATGAAAAATAATGATTAGAATAAAAAAACTCCCTAGTCAGTCAGCTTATTTAAAAGGCATAGTTCTGGTCTATGTACAGACCACTAGCGCAAAAATACTATTTTGTTTATTGGCAAAACTGAAAACATAATCCTTATATTTAAATACCCCACTGTAATTCTCATTCAGTGAAATTCATTGAAAGTGCTGTCTCTTTAACCAATATTTGCATAATCATCCAATCCATCTCAACTTCTTCTGTAGGAGAGAAGCCATACCAGTGCACATGGGAGGGCTGTACCTGGAGGTTCGCCCGGTCCGACGAGCTGACACGACACTTCCGCAAACACACGGGCATCAAGCCCTTCCGCTGCACCGACTGTGACCGCTCCTTCTCCCGGTCCGATCATCTGGCCTTGCACCGGAGACGCCACGTCATGATGTGAAATGTGACCCATTTGACATTTTACCTTCCGACCCTGGCCCCTACCACCTAGCGCCATTGCCCTTTGACCCGTCACCCCCACCTTTCCACCACCACCAGGACTCCTATGGAACTCAGAAGGGTGGGGCTGAACCCCGAAGTCTTGACCGCCTGGAGGTTCCCTGCTGTTTTGTTTCCTGTTGCCCCTCCTCACCTTGCGTAGCCCCGCCATCCATTTTGAGCTGCACGTTGTCACGAAGAGCACGAAATTGAAGAGGTGGAGAATGATCCCAAGGTAGAGGAGTTTGTTACTGTTTTCCAGTTGCTTAGGGCCGAAAAGAGGTAGTTACGCCGCTCTCATCTCGAAACCCACAGTACACCTCGTCTCCCTCCCACACCCCACACAGTGGGCGAACAGCCAAAAGCCTTCTACTTCAACAGTCCCCTATCCATCTGAGTGTAATACCAGTGAAGCCTGATTGGGATATTGAAGACAAGACAAGGCAGGAGAAAGAGAATGAGAGACAGGATAGACTTTGAAATGATGCAGGGATACCCTCAGCATTGAGGAAGAGGGGCAAGGAAGGATATATGGCTTCTGTGTTTCATTTGTTGATTTCGTAAGGAAAGATACAGGAAAATACTCCTCAGCTGTCTGATCGCAACTGTTTACTGTATTTGCTTTCCCGTCTTCTGTTACCCTGTGTTGTGTGCATGAGCTAGCTTTCTGTGTGTGTGCGCGTGGGTGAGCGCAAGTGTGGTGTGTGCTATTTTAAAGACAGTTGAAGATGCACCATGTCCTCTCCTTCATGTTCTTTCCCAAGTGGAGTTGCTGCCCCTTCTCACCCAGTCCCCTAAAACGGGAAGCTACAAGACTGTGAATTTTATGACCATTCTGTTTTTTTCTTAATTGTTTCAATCAGAGATTAATTCATGTTGACCTGCCCTACATTTATAACTCGTTGTTCAGTAACAGTATTTCTGTTGTTTAAAAAAACAAATAATGCCTTCTGTCATCTTCTCTTCCCTTTCCTTTTTGTCCTTTCATTGTCTCTTCACAGAATAACAACCCTGTTTTTTTGTCTATTTGGAATCCTTAGTTTTAGTGTTTGAGGCTGTGAAAGCATAAGGAGAAAAAAGTTTGAGATTACAAACCAAACTCTCGCAGGGATCTAGGGGAGCTTGTGTGTGTGTGTGTGTGTGTGTGTGTGTATGTATGTATGTATGTGTGTGTGTGTGTGTGTGTGTGTGTGTGTGTGTGTGTGTGTGTGTGTGTGTGTGTGTGTGTTGGTGTGTTAGAAAACATAATCAGAACTGATGATTTTAGAAGTGTGTGTTTGTTGGAGGCAGCAGTGTGTTTACCTCTCGCCCGTTGGAGCCTTAATGAATTTGAAGTCAATCTACAAAACTCTGTTTAGAAACGCACGTTTGTTTCGGTCTTCAGGGTCACCCGGGAAACGGGGTCATATCGCCCTGATGACACACGTCACAAGGAACGCTCTCTCATTACAAGCATTTCTACCCAGATCAGGGTCCGTATTTACAAAGACCTCCAGAGAAGGAGTTCTGATCTAGGATCGAGCCCACAGGGAATGAGTACTGATCTAGGATTACTCCTGTTGATATGATCATATAATTATATACGTTTTTAAAAAGGCAAATATCGATTCTAGATCAGTACTCCTACTAAAAGGTGGCTGTTTATGAGCTCCTGCTCCCTGATTCACTTGATTATGCAACCTCCACAGACCTCGCTCCTAGCGCTGTCCTGAAGCCAGCGGCTAAGTATGTGTTGCTACTAGGAACGTCCGAAAAGCTTGCTCCGAAGCCCAGACTGGAGTCATGGGTAAAGTATGTGTTGCCGAATGGACAGACACAAGCCTTGCTCATATAAGCGCTGTTCTGAAGTTGGTTAAATACACTTTCCTCTGGCATGCACAGCTCCTGTGGTGCATACATGCAGAGGGCATATTAAAGGGCATGTAAACAAAGTGTTTGGCTATCGCTAGCAGTCACAGCCATAGTCATTTCAAATGCTAGCTAACAAAAACACAACAGCAAATTTTTAGCTAAGATCCATTTTGTCTTGACAATAGAAAACAAAACTAAGTGCAGATAATAATGCTTGTCAGACTCCAAACCCAGCCTTTGTGTTAAGTTGAGCGCATGCCTGAAGCAGCGAGAGATCTTATTGGTCCGCATAGAGCAATGCAATGCAATGTTCTGACGATTTTCTATCATTCTCCGCTTTGACTCCTAACAATGTTACTAAGCACATCTTTCTAGAAAAGTATATGCATTTGATTGCAAATTGTTTCATTTTTTAAACTGTTCATATTAGACATTAAGGACTATGAGAAATTATTAAAGAAGAAAAGTGTACATATTGTATATATAATCAAAATGTCCATAATAAATGTAACCAGTGGAGTTCTATTTTTAACACTGACTAGACAATGTGAAAAATATACTTTTTTCCCCCCTTTCCTCATTTGTAGGATGGATTTACAAATGAGTTGTGTTATACATTTGTATTTTATTTCATTCTCCTTTTTTATTCCTTGAAAAATGGTCCCGCTTGTTTTGTGCTCACTGTTGTTGCATGGAGGGTTGCATTTTGTTTTTTTTGTGAAAGTTGGTGAGCATGTTGGTGTGATCCTGGAACTCTAACTTAACAGACATAATGACCTGCAATAAGCACTGAAAAACCACAAATATGGCTGATTCTTAAATGCCAACATTATCCTTATTATGATTGGGGTTCCATTTGAGACACACACCATGTTGGAAAGTCAAATATTTGTAATCTTTTGTCAAATCACTCACTGCATTGACATACCAATGTTGGTGATGTGTACGATATACCAACACTCAATTAAAATAATAAACTAAGTGCCTGGTTTTCACAAACACAGATTAAGCCTAGTCCTGGGCTTAAAAATGGACCTCAATGGAAATCTCCATTGACCTTGATTTTTTACTCCAGGATTTGGCTTTATATGTGTCTGTGGAACCGGCCCTATGTTCCCCTTTCATGTCCATTGTACCACAAAGAAGAAAATACAGTACAACTTCAAATAAGTATGATACAATTTACCAAAGTGGTGGTCTTCTGGCCAACAAAAACCACTGTAGCTCAATTGATGGTTAAGATGTGTCAGAATACAACTATAGTCAGGATGCCGCTAACATCACATCCTAATCTCTATTTAATGTCCTATTTTGACCACCGTCATATTGAACCTGGTCAAAGGTGGAACAATATTTAGGAAATAATATGCCATTTAGGGTGTATATTATTGTACTGTATAAGAACATTTTTCCACTAGTCACCTATCACTTTCAACAATATGGCACGTATAATGAATGTGTTGCTTGGTGGTCTGCGAGTATAACTGTGTAAGTGTGTTTGTTTATAAACGTACGAGTGTGTAAAAGTGTGAGTGTGCCTCTAACGTATCATGAATCAAAACTCCTCGTAAGAATCAGAATTTTAGGTATTTTATATTGAATGCAGTAACTTATGGGCCAGTACTATTACTATTACTCAGTGCAATGCAGTTATCGTTATAATACAAATCATTAATATTATTTCTTTTGTATTTGTACAGAACAAATGTCTAAGGATCAGTGAGGAAAACATGAGCTTTTGATACTGTGAGAAATGGTGTTCTATTAAGTCAGTTTCCCCCCTGTACAGTTGTGATTTTTCCCCAGTCCTTTTATAGAATAAAATGTTTTTGGTGCAGATGATGATGCAATGTCTTTTGTTGACTGAGGGTGACATTGTTCGGCAGAGTGGCAGAAAATTGCCTGGGGTTGTAAAGAGAAGTAAAGCGACAAGTGTTGAATGTTAGCTAAAGAGACTAGTTTCCACCTGCATTTGTATCTGAGCGTTAGGCAACAGTATTAATTTGACATTTTCTTCTATCCCACTCAGAAAGCTCTGATGCAACTGTATTAACCAGCTTTGCAAACAATATGTTAAAACACATTGGCGTTAACCAAAATATGCAGTTTTGCTGAGCAGAGAAAGGTCTCAAAGAAAATGTAATCTACAAAAAGTCTTGAGTTGCACACCGAGCAAGTCAATTAAAACCCACAACACTGAGTGAAAAGCCATAGCACTAGGTTTACAATGAAAAACACCACCTTGAGTCTGAGTCAAGCATACGTACCAAGACAGACCAAGTCAAAAGCAAAATGTCACTGCCAGGAATGTAAACTGTCTAATTATCCTACAAACACCATAACATTCCTTGTCGAATCGCTGAGAAGCAGGGCCATCACTTTTTAACCAGACCATCACTGATAAAAAACTGACCAATGTGGTACCTGTCTGAAGCTCTTGTTCTCCCAAACAGCTTGAGGTCAACACATTCTACACTATCAACTTTACATGGCTATAGCAGTGTAAACAATTCATACCAATACATACAGCGGGTGGGCAAAAAAACAGAAACACCTAACGATATATTAATATCAAGGATCTAATAAGGACAGTTGCTCAATGCCCAAAAGGAACACAATAAAAAAAATTGCACCTCTGTTGCCCAGTCTAAATAGGTTGTGAGCTTCACAAAGTGGGAATTTATGGCTAGGCTGCCATTTGGGAACCACTTGTATCCAGGGCCAATACAGAAAGATCCATCATTTGTGTAAAGAGCACAAAACCTGGACCTCAGAGGAATAGAAAAAAAGTTTTAGTTTGGTCTGAGGTGTCATCCTTAACCCTATTTCCTACATCCGGATGAGTTTAAATAGGAAGAAAGCCTAAGTATGGCTTCAAAACCCAATATCTGCTGCCAACTGTTAAAGATAGTGGGGTATATGTAATGGTATGGGCAGCTATCTCGTGGGAGTCTTTGGGTCCAATAATTGCTCTGCATGGTCTTATAATGGCCAATGAATATGAGGCCATTTTACAGGTCCAGGTGCTTTATGGTCTAAACATGTTTTCCACGATGTTCCAATATTCCAGGATGATAATTGCCCCATACACACAGCTAAATTAATTCAAAAGTGGTTTTCTATACACCAGGATGATTTCTCCTTCCATGGCCTCCCCTATTACCACATTTGAACATCCCTGAACATTTATGGGGAGTACTGGAGCACAGTGTGAAGAAGATTTTCACCTCCTTCATCCCACATAGAATTTGAGGCTTTTCTTGTTGAAGAATTTCAGAACTAGTATGTCAACATTCCAAGAAAGACTACAGATTTTCTGACGGCTAAGGGTGGCCCTGCTGCAGTGTTTCCTAATCCTCAATTCCCAATCCCCTAAAGTAAATTCTAGGGAAAAAATTAAAACCTTCACCCTTTGGGGTCCCCAGGATGAGGATTGAAAAACACTATCCTACTGACTCCAATAAAGTGTCCTTCCATCTCTGTCTATCTCAGCTTCGACTTGTGTCCACAATTTTCTGTTTACAGTTAGCTAACAAGTGCCTGACGTAACGAAATGCCAATATGTATGACAGAAGCATCGCTATTGTATCACAATGTGGTCTTAAGCTAATAGGTAACATATCATTAGGCAAAACTCTTACTGTACACTACCAATCACAACTGATAGAAAATAATTTCCCCAATTTCAGTCCCATAATCAAATGTGTGATCAATGAAGACATCTAATTTACCCCATCTTCAGATATGGCTGCATGGGGATATGCTTCCCCATGTTCAGACACATGGACAGTTAATCATTATCCAATGATATTGCACTGAATCTGTGTCAAGTTTTGGCCAGGTAGAAGCCTGCTTTATTAAGATGTACTTAAATGGTTCACAGCAGCTCAGTTTGTTGTTTTTACCCTGTCCATGGGTCAAATGATTTACTCCTCTGCCTTGTATGATTTACTCCTCTTGCTTTGTTGTCTGTCCTTCACAATTTTAAAAGACTTCTGCTACCGAAATGTTGCTTCCAATGAATTGTTAATGGAGTAATGTGACTGTGTGCAGGCAGTGTGGGATACTTGGCAGTGCGAAGCTGGTGAGAGCCTCTGGACACCTCTTCACAGTTGACATTGAGACAGTCTTTTTTTTAATCAAATGCACCGAAAAACACAGCATCATTCTGAAGAATGAAATTCTTATGACATGGCACATGAGATCTACGCAGTAAGAATAAAAAAAATATATAAGGCAAAAATATAAAAATGATAAGCATAACAATGTAAACTAGCAGCAATTTTAAAGAGTGTAGGATGGGGAATAAGAACATTGGTAGAAGTATTGAATCTTATAAGTGTAATATGCCTATGAATGGTACATTACAATATATGTACACTGAATGTTCATTGAATGACCTAAGAGCATTTGGAATGTTCATGTGATCAATATGATCATAGATCACCTGGAACCCTTTTCCATTTTAGATTAGATTAACCTTCATTTTCATTTAAGAGTATGAGTATAATACAATGAAATTCAGTTAGAATCTAACCAGAAGTGCAAATAGAAGGCAGGACATTTTTAAGTATTAAGTAAAGTGTATGTTACAAGTGGAATATATAGATGTGCAATGAATGGGAATACAGCAGAAATGGCAACCAATGACCTGCAGACTTTACTACCCTGTGGAGAGCCTTGCGATCAGCAGCGGAGCAGCTGCTGTACCAGGCAGTAATTCAGCCTGAGATGATGCTCAAAATGGTGCATCTGTATAATAATAAAATAACAGACTTAAACAGACTTAAATACCCCTGAGATTGAACTGAACTGCCGTTTCCAAAGATGGGGAAACTTAAACTTTTTAATTCTGTATCGGTTGACACATTCACTAAAATAGTAATGAACTCTAAACCTACAAGCTGTCAATTGGAATCTATTCCAAATGAAATACTTATGGAGCTACTTCCTGTGCATTTTGAACATAACAAATGGCTCCTTAGCCTTGGGATGTGTACTGTGGAAAAATATTTTGGTACTCTGTTGTATGTTGTATATCAAGATTTGTAAATAAACTGGTTAATTACACAGGTAAAGTATAGCAAAAGATGATTCTGTTTTGCCTTATCAATTAATCAGCCTTGCCTGAGTGATGGATTTGTCATGGAGTCTTGCTCTGATGTTTTAGATTAATGAATCCTGTTGCTTGAGGAGACTTCTGCCAGCCTGAGGACAATGAGTATTTTCTCTTCCCAGATGCAATTGTTGTCTCTCAGTAAGGTTGATGTGACTTTCCTTGGCAATCTATACCAGTAGAGGTCTAACTTCCATGCAACTGTTTATAAAATATTGGGATGTGGATTTCTCTAATTTCACATCAGTTGAAAACACACATGAATTGGTAGCAATAAAGGCTAAAAAAGGCAAATCTCCAGGTGAATTAAATTATTCCAGGTCAATACTGAACTTCCTGTTCCTCCCAAAATGTTTAGAACAAGTTATTGCCTTCTTGAAGCCAAATCATATTTATCATATCTTTTTTTCCATTCTCCTGAAACATTGCAAAAAATTTCAACATTGTGTCAAAAGATAATGCATAAAAGCTTATCCATGATTAGACTTTTGCAATAATCTCAGATCAACCTGTCGAGACACTTGGTGCTCAATATGACTGATAAAATCTTAACTAGAATGAAGAAGATATTTGACATTAGGATACTCCAGTAGTACTCCAGTACTAGCATCTCTAAACTGCCTGCATGTAAAACTAGCACAACATTTAAGGTATTACTGTTGACTTACAAAGCAGTACATGCACTTACTTTTCTACAAAACATTTTAAAACTCTGATATTTTAGTTTTCTTAGTACATTTTAGGCAACCAACAATGTTGTAAAAAGGCAAAATATTTGGTGCCCAAATTGCAGATGCATCAGTCAAATATATTTCAATGTGTCAAAGGGAACAGTCACAAATGACATGACGGTAAATGCCCAAAGTCCCCAAAATCACCACATTATAGAATAAACACTTCTGTGACCAGTCTCAAAGTAAATCTATACGTTGTGAGTTTTACAAAGCATTAATATATGGCAAGGATGGTAGTCAGAAACAGTTTGTATCCACGGTCAGTGCAGATTCATAACTTTCAGTAAGGAGCAACAAAACCTGGACCCCTGAGCAATGGAAAGAAGTAATATAGTCTGATATATATAGTATAGTAATATAGTCTGAGTCCTCTTTCATTATATTCCCAATATCCAGTTTGGTTTATGTAGGGAGAAATCCAAAGGATGACTTCAGCCCACAATGTCTGCTGCCAGCTATTAAACTTGGTAGGGTATCCGTAATGATGATAATGATGATAATTCCCTCATACACACTACTAAACAAATTCCATTGTGGTTTCATGAACATTAAGATTACTTTAAACGCCGTACATGGCCCACCCTATCACCAAATCTGAATATCATTGAACCTTTCTGGAAAGTTCAGGAGTGCAGAGATAAAAGTATTTCACGACCTCCTTCATCCCTCAAAGAACTGGTGGGTTTTCTTCTCTAAGAATGCCTCTATATCCCACAAACCATATATCAGGACTTTCATGATAGCAATTCAATAAGGATTGGAGTTGTTCTGAATGAAATTATTTGGCTATGCACATCGATTGCTGCAGCAGCTGCCCGGGTGGCTGGTCTCAGACAATCTTGGAGGTGAAGATGCTGGATGTGGAGGTCCTGGGCTGGTGTAGTTTCACGTGGTCTGTGGTTGTGAGGCCAATTGGATGTACTGCCAAATATTCTGAAACGCCTTTGGAGGTGGCTTATGGCAGAGAAATGAACATTCAATTCACGGGCAACAGCTCTGATGGACATTCCTGCAGTTAGCATGCCAACTGCATGCTACCTCAAAACTTGCGACATTTATGGCATTGTGCTGTGTGATGGAACTGCACCTTTTCGAGTGGCCTTTTATTGTGACCAGCCTAAGGCATACCTGTGCAATACTCATGCTGTCTGATAAGCAGATATGCCACACCTGTGAGGTGGATGGATTATCTCGGCAAAGAAGTGCTCACTTACTCAGATTTGTGAACAATATTTGAGAGAAATAGGCCTTTAGTGTACATTGTGAATAGCCCTGTTGGTGGCCTTGGTTCTCAGCAGGAAACCGATGGAGGGCCTCCTCCGGGTAGGGAATGAGGCGTTACCTCATTAGTAAAATAGTTCAAGTATCTTGGGGTCTTGGTCGCAAGTGAGGGAAAAGGGAGTGGGGGATTGTTTCGAAAATCGGAGCAGCGGGGGCTGTATTGCATTCGCTTTACCTCACCGTTGTGACGAAAAGACAGCTGAACCAGAAGGCAAAGTTCTCTATATAATTTTTGTTCCTACCATCACCTATGGTCATGAAAGCTGGGTCATGACCGAAAGAACTAGATCGCGGGTACAAGCGTTTGAAATTTATTTTATCAGAAGGGTGGCTGGTGTCTCTCTTAGAGATAGGGTGAGAAGCTCAGTCATCCGTGAGGAACTTGGAATAGAGCCGCTGCTCCTTTGCATAGAAAGGAGCCAGTTGAGGTGGTTCGGGCATCATGCCCCCAGGATGTCTCCCGAGGGAGGTGTTCCAGGCACGTCCAGCTGGGAGGAGACCTCAGGGTAGGCCCAGGACTAGGTGGAGAGATTATTTTTCGACACTGGCCAGGGAACGCCTCGGGATCCCACAGTCAGAGCTGGCAAATGTAGCTTGTGTAAGGGAAGTTTGGGGTCCCCTGCTGGAGCTGCTGCCCCCACAACCCGACAACGGATAGGCGAATAAAGACGAAGATGTTGGTGCAACATAGTCTCAGGGGTCTACGTAGATTATTTTGCGTAAATCCATGGCACCTGATTTCATCTGATATGCTTTTAAAACAAATAATATGATAAGAACACTAGACAAATGTATTATATTTTACAACAATGGTACAACAATGTATCATTACAAAACAAACAAGCCGTCTTTCAAACCAGCTACATTCAGGTCTGAAGGCAGACACCTTACCTACTGCTCCACACAGGGTATATGGATATCAAAGGATGAATAATGGCCTTACCAAGGTTGCTACAATATGTAATAAATGCATTTTAACGTTACAGTTAAGTTAATGTTAAGTATCACACCACTGGGGTTAAGGTTAGGGTTAAGGTCTGGGGTAAGGTTAGAAAACAAAAGAGGTTGTAGTGTAATGAGAAATGTCTTTTGAGGAAGGGTGGAAGTGTATTCGATGAAGAGGAGCGTCAGGCCCCATCAAGTCTCCAACAGACCCTTGGTGAATATAATCAGTGTCCTGGGTAACATTTGCTTCTCTAATGATCTGGAACACTTGGCGTGAGCCATCAGCCCCACCCTCCCGAGCTCACCTGGAGAGGTGTGAAACTCTGAGCAAATGGAATGTAACTAAATGCATTATATTGTGGACATTTATCTGTAGTGTCTGGATGTCCCCTGTTCCCCATAAAGGGCCAAATAGGCTGATATGTTTTATTGTACTGTACGTATTATGGATCAAACTTCACGAGAACATTGTAGAAATGATTGTCCTTGTTGCATGTCTGGCAACAGCTGGTGGCAATGACCATCCATTGGTAAATGTTGCATTGATAAACACTAGAACCTCCAACTCCCTATGCCAATTGGCGTTTGAGTTTGTAATTAAAATAACTGTCACGCATCTGCCTCCTTGCAGAGGCGGGAGCTCACGTTCCTGACCTGTTTACCTGCACCTGTTCCCAATCACCACTCACACACCTGTCCCCACTCCCCTCATCAGTCACAGTATATATGCAACTCCCTGCCACTCATTCCCTGCTGGATCAATGGTCTCTGTTTGCAAGCCACATCCCGCTCTGCACAAACCTTTGTCTCGCCTGCCTGTGTACCGACCATTCGCCCTTTCCCGACTACCCAGCCTGATCCCTGCCTGTACTTCTGTTTTCTGTCCGTGTTCTGACCGCCTGCCTGTCCCCGATTACTCTGCCTGTCCCCGACTACTCTGCCTGTTTCTTGCCTGTACTTCTCCCGCATTCTCCATCTTTCCACTAGGCATGAACTCATCCCGGTCCCCTTCAATTGTCTTGTCTCCAATTGTCTTCAAGTGTTTACATGTTTCTCCTCTGCTGTCACGGGCACAGGCGGGGATCCAAACGCGGACTGGGAGCAAGTGGGAAAGGGGCAGGTAGAGTGTGCGGGGCGGGAGGTAAGGCGTCTAAGGTAACGGCGCCGCAGGGGCAGACGAACGATAGACAGAGTAGTCGGGGACGGGCAGAGAGTCAGAATACCGGCGAGCACCTGAAGTACAGGCTAGGGTCAGGCAGAGTGGTCGAGAACGGGCGAAGGATCGAAACACGGATAGGCAGGTCGAGAAACAAGAAGACGCGAGATATGGCATGTAAACATGAACCATTGATCTGGCAGGGGTGAGATGGCAGGGAGCTGTACTTGAATGGTTGGTGATTAGGTGACTGGAGACAGGTGTGTGAGTTGGTGATTGGTGACAGGTGTGTTTAGGTGCGCACTGGGTGTCGGGAGCGCAGGCGCATTGTGTTACTGGAGCGCCCTCTGCTACGTGCTGGCGGAGGCGGGGACGTGACATCTGCTCCCCTCATTTGTTAGTCATTGTTCCATGTCACTGTGTTGTCAGATGTATGTGGTGAGTTCTGTTTATATTTACGATTTACATTATACCTTTCAGGATCTGGTGCTGTGTGTTTTTCTGTTTTGTTTCTTTGTGTTATTTAGTGTTAAATAAAAGTACACCGACTGCTACCCCTGCCTACGCCTGGTCCATTACCCCATAACGTCACATCGTGACAGAATAGTGTTGAATAATTTATATTTTTTACAGTTGTAGGGCCAAATAAACAAATTTACTATAGCCTGTGTTCTTAAAAATTATTAATCTGTGTATTCTATTTTAGTTTTTTTTCCATATGATAAAATCTTCAATAAAAACACATTCTTGTATTTTTCAAATTCACTTATCATTTAAAACAAACAAATTCTGTAATTCTTATTTTTTTTGATGATGACTCGGTAGATGAACAGATGCTCTGGCTGCATGGTGATGCTGGGGAGGAGAATGTCCATGCTAATAGGGACGATTCGTATGCTAATGATTTTAAACAGTGTTCGGCTCTGGAGGTTATAGGGGGTAAAAAAGGCCTGGCGGTTCTAGTGTTAAGTGTGGGACAGTTCCTTTCCTTGGTGTTCATTGTGTGTGCCAAGGTAAAGGAATGCTAATGGATATTTGCTGCAGCATTCCTCGTTCCATACTTGGTATCACTGAGTCTTGGATTTTGAATCATTCTGGTTAGGCCCAGGAACGCATAATATTGACTAGTCATATTTGTGTCATGGGCATCAGAACATTCTGTGTAGCCCCAGGAATATATGCCATTTTATTGTATGGTTCTTGTTAAACGACCTACACCTTATGGGCGCTTATATTGACTGATATAGGAACACACACGTAAATTGAAGTGACCAGACTGGTCTTCCCTCAGCTCCGGGTTGCTACACAATCCCTTGTTTTCTGTACTTGACTGATGAGGAGCATTGAGGATAACGTAGGCCGTGAAACAAGTTTGGCTTGTGACAAAAGATTAGCTACCTTTTCCAAGAACTTCCACCATATAATGTTCATTCATGATTGCGTGTGTTTACAAACAACGTGGAGATATTAAATTATCATGTAGGTCATAGATTCTCATTTTGCATACATTTTCCTACCTCTCCACTCAGTAGCATTCCAAAGGGTTTAACTTTGTTCCCTCGTACAAAAAGGTGAGGTTAAGGTTTGATTAGGGTTAGGTAGCACAGCACTGGGATTCAGGTTAGGGTTTGGGTTAAGATTAGGCATCAAAATACTGGGGTTAGGGTTAAGGTTTGGGTTAGAAAGAAAATCCCTTATAACATATTGATATTGTAACATCACATCTCACCTCCTCTAACAGAATCTTCCTGTTTGGAGCAGTTGGTAGAGCACCTGTTGGCTAAGTGGTAGGTCCCCGGTTTGAAACACGGTGTGTTCTTTTCCTGGATTGTTACTCAAACTTTACTTTACCTAACATAATTCATAACTTATGGATTTGGCTGTCAAATATTGAAGTAATATAGTCTACGTAGTCCCCTGAGACCAGTCTAGTTGGTAAGATTAACTTGACTGAAAGGCCACATGGGGGAGCACTTTGACAGAGAATGCATGTTTGGCAAGGCTATTCTTTTGGGGAATTGGCGTACCTGTCCTAAAGAACACCATAGCCATATCCTGTTAGTGTATCATTTCAGGGTGATAGATTACTGACAATTTTATTGTAAATAACTTTGTATGCGCAACAATATTGGGAGTAGTCTGCCTTTTCTCAATCATCAGATTGTCAGGCTGTCTGTGGTCAGAAAATTAATAATAATCAACTAAGATTTTAAGATTAAATTTGGTGAAACAAAACTGTGAGCGGACACCATCTTTTATACAACCCTGTTTCCCTAAAATAAAAACAGAATGCAATGATGTGCAATTTATTTATTTAATTGAAAATAGTACCTTTACAATAGTAAAGACAACATATCAAATGTTGAAACTGAGAAATTATATTGTTTTTGGAAAAATATGTGCCCATTTTTTATTTGATGCCAGCAACACATTTTAAAATAGTTGGGACAGGGGCATGTTTACTACTGTGTTGGATCAACTCTTCTTTGACAATGCTCTGTAAGCATTTGGGAATTGAGGAGACCAGTTGCTGTAGTTTGGAAAGTGAGATGTTTTCCCATTCTTGGTGGATATAGGATTTCAGCTGCTCAAATATTCAGGGTCCTTTGCCATATTTTTTGCTTCATAATGTGCCAAATGTTTTCACTGTGCCACAGGTCTGGACTACAGACAGGAAGGATTGTTTTACGGAACCATGCTGTTGTAATACGTGCAGAATGTGGTTTGGTATTGTCTTGCTGAAATAAGCAAGGCCTTCCCTGAATGAGATGTTGTCTGAATGGCAGCATATGTTGCTCCAAAACCGGATACAGTATATTCTTTAGCATTAATGATGTCTTCACAGATGTGCAAGTCACCCATGCCATGTGCACTAAAGCACCCCCATACCATAATGGATGCTGGCTTTTGAACTGTGTGCTCATTAGGAGCCAGATGGTCCTTCTCCTCTTTAGTCGTGAGGACGCGGCATCCTTCATTCCCAAAGATTATTAAAAATTATGTTTCGTCAGACCCCAGGACTGTTTTCACTTAGCCCTAGTCTTGGGCCCAGGATAGGGGTTGGTGTTTCTGGATCTTGTTTATATATAGTTTTCTTTGCATGGTAGAGTTTTAACTTACACTTGTGAATGCAGCGACATACTTTATTCACAGACAGTGGTTTTCAGAAGTGTACCTAAGCCCATGCAGTGTTTTCCACTACAGAAACATGTCTGTATTTAATGCAGTGTCGCCTGAGGGCCAGAAGATCTAGGGCATCCAATATTGGTTTTCCGCCTTGTCCCTTGCATTAAAAGATTACTCCAGATTCTCTGAATCTTTTAATGAAATTGTGCACCGTATATGATGAGATCCCCACTCTATGCGATTTTATGTTCAGAAACATTATTGTTAAACTGTTGCACTTTTTGCCTGCGCAGTCTTTCACAGGGTTATGAACACCTCCCCATCCTCACTTCCGACAGACCCATCCTCTCTAGAATGATCTTTCAATACCCAATCATGTTACTGACCTGTTCCCAATTTACCTGGTAAGTTGTGTGCTATTCTACCTGGTTTCGTTTTTTATACAGCGTTTCTAGTCTATTGTGGCCTCTGTACATACTTTTTTAAAATTAGTTGCTGGCATCAAATTCAGTGGGCAAATATTTTTCAGGAAACAATACAATGTCTCAGTTTCAACATCTAATATGTTGTATTTGTACAATTATTTTATTATATATAGGGTTTAAATAATTTGCAAATGAATTACATAATTTTATTTACAATTTACGCAGTGTCCCATCCTTATTGGCAATGGGGTTGTAACTTCAAATATGAATTGTGAAAGTTATTGAACTGGGTTATACGGACTCATAGATTTCCCCAAATATATGTGGTTTTAAGGATTTCATATTGGAATCAGAATTTATTCACCAATCAGTGCCTAAAATGTCCATATGGTGTGACATGAAAGTTATTGTATATTACATGAAAAGGGGCTATACTTTTCTTCAGAAATCAGAATGATTTATCATTACTATCTTGAGATCCAGTATTTCCTTTTGAAAATTAATGAAAAAGTTTGAAGTATTTCTTTAGTCGTCAGACATCTGTTCTCAAGCATTCAATATATTTTAGATTAATTCCGAAAAACCCTGTTATAAGTCTAACAAGATGCATGTGTCTCTTGCTGATACTATTTTACATGTGTTCTATAGAGATTCCATTGAGTCTGTTTAACAAGGTCAGGTTAGTAATGAGTAATTATGACAAATGGTGTAGGTACAGTCTTCTTCAATGAGTGCCAATGTAAAATAATAGGCTACTTTGACTGTGAGAGGTCAGTTATTGTATAAGAACAAAATGAATAACATTCAAATGAGCAAGGCGTTCAAGGCTGGCCTGGCTATAAATCTAGGCTTCAGCCTAGTTCACTTGTTTTAACGTGATAATGTGAAATATGACAGATCATCTTTTCTTTCATGATAGTGATCATATGAAGCCATTTATTATCACATAATTGTTTGGGACCTTTTTAAATCATAACAATAACATAAATCACCCAACTGGCCCTGAGCAAATGTTTACATACCTTTGAATGTTTACAAACCTTTGAATGAAGGGTGGCAGCCACCAGCCACCCTTCTGAAAAAAATAATTTCAGCCGCTTGTACCCGCGATCTAGTTATTTCGGTCATGACCCAGCCTTAATGACCAATGGTAGGAATGAAAATTGACCGGTATATCGAGAGCTTTGCCTTCCGGCTCAGCTCTCTTTTTGTCACAATGGTGCGGTAAAGCAAATGCAATACAGCCCCCGCTGCTCCGATTCTCTGGCCAATCTTCCGCTCCATTTTTCCCTCACTCACAAGACCCCGAGATACTTGAACTCCTTTACTTGGGATAAAGCCTCATTCCCTACCCAGAGAAGGCACTCCATCAGTTTCCTGCTGAGGACCATGGCCTCAGATTTAGAGGTGCTAATCCTCATTCCAACCGCTTCGCATTCAGCTGCGAACCGGTCCAGTGAGTGCCATCAGGACCACATCCTCTGCAAAAAGCAACAATGAGATTGTTGAGATCATGATTTTGGGGTGTCTCATACCCCCTCACTCTTACAAAAGCATATTTAAGTGGTATGTCATTTCAACATTGTATACCGTGATTGTTTTTATCATGTACTGCCCAATTTCTGTATCTTGATCAAAGTTATTTCCTATCCTGTTAATGAATTATCATAATCAACGGTAAGAAATTAATGTGTGCTATCCTAACCTACAGTGACTGAAATGATCAAGAGTATAACCTTGAGTAAACTGTAATATATATTCTGTTACCAGTAAATGTTCTCCTGGATATCCTGAGATAGTTGAGAAGTAGACAAGGAGCTTAGTCTTGGGGGAAACTAATTGAATAAATGTAAATGTGGGAGTGCCGGTTTCTTTGTTTAATTGTGGGAGAAAACAAAGGAAGATGGCATTAGAATTTGACGCCAGAGTTTTCGCACATTTTGTAATAAAGAATCAACCTTTTGGCCAAGAGTATATAAAGCCCCCTGTAACCAGAAGACGGAGACCCATCCTGCAGTTAGCGTATCTTCTGATTCTGAAGTGCTGTTAAATTGCTCCCGTGCAACCGAATAAATCGACATAACCAACTGCTGTATACGTTTAAAGACATTTGATTGTAAATCGTATAACAGAGAGGAATTTGTTGAGTTTCAACAATATCCCCAGTTCCCCGAACTGTAACCCCTCCTCGCCCAGACTACATCTCGATATCCTGTCCATAAACGTTACAAACAAGATTGGTGACAAAGCGCAGCCCTGACGGAGGCCAACCCCCACCTGGAACAAGTCTGACTTACTACAGAGAACCCAAACACAGCTCTCACTTTGGACGTACATGGATTGGATAGCCCTAAAAAGGGACCTCCTCACCCCATACTCCCGCAGCACCTCCCACAGTATCTCCCGGGGAACCAGTCATATGCCACAAATACATGTAGAGTGGATTGGCAAATTCCCAGGCACCCTCCAGGATCCTTGCAAGAGTAAAGAGCTGGTCGGTTGTTCCATGACCAGGACGGAATCGGCATTGTTCCTCTTCAATCTGAGGTTCGACTATCTGCCGAACCCTCCTTTCCAACAACTTTGAGTAGACTCTCCCAGGGAGGCTGAGTAGTGTGATACCCCCATAATTGGCAAACACCCTCTGGTCCCCCTTTTTGAACAGGAGAAGAACCACCCCGGTCCACCACTCCTTAGGCACTGCCCCCGACTCCCACGCAATGTTGGTGACGCGTGTCGTACATACACCGATCAGCCATTCAGTCATCCAAATCTTTCAACATTTCTGGACGAATCTCTTCAATTCCCGGAGCATTACCAATGTGGAGCTATTTAACTACCTCAGTGAATTCTGCTTAGGATATTGACGATGCTTCCCCATAAGCCTCCAGCTCTGCTTCTACTAAAGAGGGCGTGTTAGTGGGATTTAGGAGTTCCTCAAAGTGTTCCATCCATCACCCAATTACCTCCTCAGTTGAGGTCAACAGTGTCCCATCCTTACTGTACACAGCCTGGATGGTTCCCCGTTTCCCCCTCCTGAGGTTGCGGACGGTTTTCTAGAAACACCTTGGTGCCGACCGAAAGTCCTTCTCCATGGCTTCCCCGAACTCCTCCCTCACCCGCTGTTTTGCCTCTTTCACGGCAGATGTCGCAGCCCTGCCGGTATTCTGCAACTGCCTCCGGAGTCCTCAGGGATAACATATCTTGGAAGGCCTTGTTCAGTCGGACAGCTTCCCTGACCACCAGTGTCCAGCAAGGTGTTTGAGGGTTACCGCCCCTTGAGGCACCTAAGACTGTTAGACCACAGCTCCCTGCCGCAGCTTCAGCAATGGAAGCTTGGAACATTGACCACTCAGTTTCAATGTCTCTAACCTCCACAGGGATGTCAGAAAAGCTCAGCCGGAGGTGTGAGTTAAAGATCTTTCGGATGGGGTCCTCCTCCAAATATTCCCAGTTCACCCACAATACCCGTTTGGGCTTTCCTGGTCTGTCCAGAGTATTTCCCCACCCCCTGAGCCAACTCACCTCCAGTTGGTGATCGGTTGACAGCTCCGCCCCTTTCTTTACCCGAGTGTCCAAAACATGTGGCCTCAGATTCGATGACACGATCACATAATCGATCACCAACATTTGGCCTAGGGTGCTTTGATACCACGTACACTTATGTTGCCATGTTTTGTTATATGATTTTGCCATTCTGTTATAACCTACATTTGAATATGAACATAAAAAATGTTGCCTGCTCACTCATGTTTCCTTTGAAACTTGTAAATATTTGTCAACTCTATCGTGGGAAGGAGAAGCAGACTGCGGAGTCGTTAGGTTTCTATTAATTTATTTTACGAGCTGAACTATGCTCATAAAGGTGAGACAACAGGTGTGATGAGTTGATGAGATGGGTGGTGATGTCAGAAGGCCGGTGACATCGAGTGTTGAAGCCTGCATCCTGCAGGGGGAGGACGGGCAGCAGATGGCGTAGTTGTCACAATATTATAACAATTCTCAAAGGGTATTCCAACTCTTTGCACAAGTGTATGCTTGGGACAGTCACACCATATGAACTTTTTCATGTTGGGTTGAAAAAGTGGTGAACTGCATAAATGTTCAATATGTTCACATAAAACAGCATGTTTTGAACAATATAAAAAAAATTGGACAATAAATGTTTTATTAATTCATGTTTAATGCACTGAACCACAAAAAGGCATGTCAGCAGCCCATTGATATGTCACGTCAATCGCCCATATATACATACATATCCTGAAAACATTGAGACTACTGCACCTATTTCTTTCCTTTCCAAGAAAGCTGAAAAGAAAAGTTTTAAGTGAGTAACAGAAGTGTTCAATTTGCAGTGGTCTCTTAATTTTATCCCTTCTGTTCCTAGCTCAAAACCTTATTTTTTTTATTTTTGGGGAAATGAAAGAAAAAGGTGCAGTGGTCTCTTAATTTTTTCCGGAGATCTGTTTATATATATATATGTATATATATATATACATGTAGGTATTGTCCTTTTATTATTTTGGATGAGCACAAAACACCATAAATGTTGCTAAAGCTACAGGTCTCTATGTCCATCATGGAACAGGAACTGACATGATACCAGTCGTCCAAGAAAAATGTCAGTTATATTCCTGTAACAATTAATTTTTATCCTTTCTTATTATAAAAGGGCCTGTTTGTATGTACAACCATTTGTAATAAAAAATATATATTTTGAGCAGACTGGCATGGCGCATAACTGCAAAACATTAGAATTTTGCTTTGCACCTGCCGTTAGCCATTGACGTTAGCTCATTAAGTACTTGCACATTTAGCCCTATGCTAAGTTCAGCGGGTTGCAATGATCACTTTCTATAAGGAATTTCTATCAAGACCATTACCACAAATCTATATCCTTTGTTCAACATCTCTTAAACTATTGTTTACCAGTTGTTTAGCTTTGAATCTAGATAAATGAATGTGTCTCTTAAGCTGACAGTTTATTACCTAACTTATGTTTTTGCAACTAATATTTCGGGGTTTATGTTCTTCTAACAGATTTGAGCTCTACCATATATGGAAATATTTGTATGTATGAAAAGGTTTGTTCCTACTATTCAGGCCCCCAAATGTCACAGTGTTCTAGGAGCAACAGTAAAGCATCCCAAGACATGGATAACTAAAATGACTAAATAAATCTATGGAGTACCTTTGGACTCATGTCCTGCATTCGTGATTGGTATTTGGTCATCACTGCTAACAAGAATAATGTTTTTAGTTAGTTGCTTTTGTACAATTAGCTATTATTGTACTATTATATGTTCTGTATTTTGTAAACTCTTAGAACAAATCCAAACTGATCACACTTGTAATGCATTAAATCTTGCATTTAAAACTACTAATTTTCCTTTCAATTCGTTTCTAAATGTGAATTCACAAAAAAAAAACATAGTGCAATTTTCTCAGTGTAGTCATTGTAACGATCAGTTAGTCCAAGAAAAAACAATGTATGAGACGTTTTACAAAATGAGTCTTTGAAGTGCAAAAGTGAATCTGTCAAAGTTTATTTCAGTCTTCACATAAGGCAGAACGATTACTGTAAACGTCCCATAACAACTGAAATTTATAATTGCCATAATGTCTGTCCCATTATCTCTGAAACAGTCAAAAGTTTATTGCTGTAAGTTTCACAACAAACTAGGAGTTTGTTCTGGTCCGTGGGTAAAAACATTTGAGCATTAATAAATTACAAAATATATACCAAGGAGTATGTAAAACATATGTAAGGTGCAAGAATCGTCCAGTTGAGGATTGTTGTATTAGGTGGGTTAGGGTTAGGGCTAATTGATTTGTCTAGTTGATGGTTGTGTGTGCGTCACTGTGTGTACGTCATACCTCAATGTGTCTGCGTCACTTACCTGGAGAACACGTGGCACCAGGATGCATTATGAGAAGGAGGCAAGCCGGCGGAGGTAGTGTGATGCTTTGGGCCATGTTCTGCTGGGAATCCTTGGGTCCTGCCATTCATGTGGATGTTACATTCACATGTACCACCTACCTGAGCATTGTTGCAGACCATGTGTACCTTTCCATAGCAATAATATTCCCTGATGGCATTGGCCTCTTTCAGCAGAATAATGCGCCCTGCCACAAAGCAAAAATGATTCAGGAATGGTTTGAGAAACACAACCGCGAGTTCAAGGTGTTGACATGGCCTCCAAATTCACCAAATCTCAATCCAATCAAGCATCTGTGGGATGTGCTGGGCCAACAAGTCTGATCCATGGAGGCCCCACCTCGCAACTAACAGGACTTAAAGGATGTGTTGCTAATGGTGCCAGATACCAAAGGACACCTTCAGAGGTCTAGTGGAGTCCATGCCTTGATGGGTCAGGGCTGTTTTGGCAGCAAAAGGGGCACCTACACAATACTAGGCATGTGGTCATGGCTGCGGTTGTGGCTGATCAGTGTATATTGCCATATAAACTGTGTGAACGCAGGCAGTCTTTAAAAATGGAGCAGGATGGACAACAAGGCAGAGGAATAAATTAGACAATCTGATCTGTTACAAACTATGATGCTATGAACCATCACATCTACTTAGAAAGAACTCGACACAGTGTTGGCCTGGACAAGTGCCTGGACAACGTGCGGGATCATATTCAGGTGTGAAGCCATGCATGAAGATGGGCTAGTAGAAAAAAAGGTCCTTCTTAGGTTATACAGTTCTGGGCTGTACACCTCATTTAGTTCCTAAATGACATTGTGTGAGATAATGTTATGTTCCACTATTCAATGTAGTTCAGGAATTACAATCTCCCTTTCATTATGGAGGTGGAAGATCTAAGGATTATGTCACCTTCTAGCCCATTATATTGTTATCACTGAAAAAAGGGCATTATAAAACACATTAGATTGATTGATCACTCACAAAGGAGACTCACTAAGTGTGTGCTAAACATTCATATTTCTTTTGGATTTCTGTCTGATAGAATTTGTTACAATTGATTAGACAAAAAGGTTTTTTGCATCAATGACTGCTGAAGATGTATTTATTGATCACACTTTACAGCAACAGCTGCACATCTAGTCACCACTCTGTCAACCTTCTGAAGTTTGCAGATGACACCACCCTAATCAGACTTATCTCTGATGGGGACAAGTCTGCCTGCAAGTGGGAGATTGACCATCTGGTGTCCTGGTGCAATCAGAACAACTTGGAGCTCAACACCCAAAAGATAGTGGTGATGATAGTGGACTTCAGGAGAAACCCAGTTGCCACCCCTTCACCCCAATTGCCCTCTGTGGCTCCCCAGTCCACTCTGTAGAGTCCTTCCGCTCTGCAGAGAGAGAATGCAGATTGACTGCATTCTGCTGTCTCTACAAGACCTACACATCTCAAAGGTGGGTGGCAAAGATTGGGCCTGATCCCTCACAGGAAGGGAAGAGTTCTGAATGGACTAATCACTGGATGTACAATTCATTGAAAGGACTATTCATTGAATGGACCATTCAGAGCTCTCTTCTCCCTGGTAGAAGGTCAATCAGGACCAAAACATCTCACCACAAGAACAATATTTTTCCTACAGCAGTAGGCCTCATGAACATGCCCCAGAGACAAACTGACTGTTGCTGCCCACCCCCCCCCACACATAACCATCAACTAGATAAATCAATGAACCCTAACCCTAACCCACCTACTCAATCAATCCTCAACTGGATGATTCTCGCACCTTACATTCAGTCATCCACCCATCAAAATTAGGCCCTTGTCCATTTTTCCTGCTTCTAACATATCAACTTTGGGGACAGAATGTTCACTTTCTGCCTTATATATCCCACCCACTGACAGGTGCCATGATAATGAGATTTTCAGTGTTATTTCTTTCACCTGTCAGTCGTCATAATCTTATGGCTGATCGGTGTATGTAAGTCACCCTAAAAGGAATTCCAAATGATCCATAACTGTCATAGCTGTCAAAGGTCTTTTCTCAGAGTAATGACTTTATGGGTGTTTATATTTGGTCCTAAGAAAGCGGAACTGAACTTTTCTGTCCACTGTTTGCTCTCTGGCTAGGCTCATGTTTTATGGTTTCTGATGTGTGTGACTGGAAATTGAGGTATTTTATAAGAGGGCAGAGAGACCCATGTTTTATGGTGTCCTACTTGACAACTGGTCGTGAATCATTAACAGCATTCACCGACACAACGATTTATTAGAGGCAGACAGACGAGAAAGCATAAAACCTTTATACATGAATGGAAACAAACTCGCTTTGAGTGGTGGCATCACATCCCAGAAAAATGGGAATTGTTTACAGTGCAAAGAATCAAATGAGTCAGTTACTGGACCAAAATATAAGGAATGTACTGCCATTTGGGATTCAATTGTGGTATTCTATGTGGTTGTAATGTGTTAGGATGAGTATTTCTAATCAAGGGCACTTATTCCTTTAACTGAGTAGGCAACAGAACAGTAACCCAACATGAATGAACACAACCCAACTTGCACAGGTATGCAAAGTAGGTTTCTAAATGGTTACATTTGCTTGTGAAGTCAGCCCTAATGTTCCTAAACTCCAAAGACCATTTACGAAGTAGGTACTTTGTTAAAAGTAAACTCAGTGAAATGTGATGTATAAATCTGCCCTTCTTAACATAAAAAATTATACTTCACTGTGACCTGCTAGTAGCAAAGTAGTCGGACAACTGTTGATTTGTTGTGGGGGCAGCTGTAAAAGTAGATGAAGATTCTGTGTGTTTTGTTGCCCTTTACTGGGAGACAAAATGACAAAGTGAGCCAATTTCAATTGAGAGTGTTGAAACATGATGCTCCCAACTTTTCTGCTCTTTAAGTACCTTGGTTAGCACGTGGCTACCTAGCTGCACAGACACTGCATCTGAAAGTCTGCCAGCAAAGTGTACCATTATCTTGCTCAACCAGAAGTCTTGTACAGCTAGCAAAGTCTCACTTAAACATGCTGAAGTTGCTGAAGTGCAGTCCTTTGTTTTTGCCACCTCTTGTCTTTTGGCCGCCCCACCCCTATGGAAGGACTCCTTCCAGTAAGACTGGTCAAAGTTTTTCTCTGTCCTGGCACCGCAATGGTGGAACCAGCTTCTCCTTGAAGATCATATAATGGAGTGCCTCCTTCTGATAATGACTTTGCTGATGATACATGCTTCATTGAATAAAGTGTATTTAGTATTACAAAGTTGTGTGGTTTTGTGTGGTTTCCACCTTGCTATCTAAAAATGAATGCAATAGCTATAGGACATTGCGTATATAAGAATCTGCCAAATTACATGAAACATTAGCTGTAATGTTACAGTTTGTATTATGGCAGTTTGGTATGTTTTTCTGAATAACAACTGTGCTTGAGAATGAAATCAATTTTTCTCCATTTGTTTAGAATATCCCAGATATTGTAGGTGATAAGAAAAGTTATCATGGCCTTTTAGGGATGGTATGTCTGTTTCTCTTCTGGTATCCCATATTGCTCCATAAAGATGTCCACTTCACTTTAATTATGAGAGCAGTGGTATATATTTTAGTGGTTATTCCTAAGACCCAGACTTGGTCTTTATTGGATTTGCATGGTGTGTGTGTGTGCATATGTGTGTGTAAATGGCGTCACTGGCAGGAGTGAGACATGTTTTAACTAGATGGGGTCTTACCTAACATGCAAATAAACCTCTGCTCTGGAATGAGCAGAACAGAGATTTACTTTTTGGCTTTTATTCAGGCTTCAGGCCTGCAGCAAGGTGGTGCCAAAATTCTGTGGAAAATACAGACATGGACTCTACATTATACAAATTTTACTCCCATACTCAACAGGGAATGTATGTGTGCAAATGTAGATATGTACAGATTATAACGCTAAAATGCAGTTCCATACTACCCTACTCAATTTACATTAACTGAGCTTAATTGACACAATCCCAGGTGTGATCATGTAACATAGTTTGCGAAATAATTCTGAGGTAAATGCAGTTTTGTTTCAATGTGTTCAGCAAAATGTCTTTAACAAATCTTACACATATTGGCTTCCAGCTACTATCTCATTCTGCAGGGCTACCAGCTACTATAAATAGTGCATCAATAAATGATTCCATTCCTGTTAAGCCACTATCATCTTAAAGTCAGAGCCTGATTGATATTATATTATTATGATATTGTTCAATTAATAAATATAATTTTCTTGATCAATATTTCTTCGGTTGATGTGATTGTATCATTAAATTGGACTGCCATTTCATATTTTGCCATACAAATATTTGTAATAAAAATGAAGATAGTTGCTGATAAGAATCCAAATAAAGACTCCTAAACCACGAAAAATTGCCCACAAGTCAGAATTACAACTGAATTTTGGAAAATTCAAACTGATTTTGAGCGGGCACCTTTAAAGTCATTTATTAACCATTATTTGAATAGGTATATAGACAGAAAACATAGTGCAAGTACTTTCTCTTGTACCATAGGGACCTAGGAAACATTGCAGGCAAGAAAAAAAATGTGCCTTATTGAAAGCAAAAAATAGTAGCCGGTGAGATGATTCATTTTCAGCTCTTGTTTATGTATTGTTTATTTTAGACTCTGTTACGTCCCATAACTGATGTGGTTATTTGAAAGCAATAGAGAGAATTAAATCTTAATGTTGCTTGAAAACAATTTTTTACCTTAGAAACACATGTGCCCTTTTGACAGAATTCCAGCGCAGAGCCCTGCAGATTATTTTTTTATGTTGATTTGGTCAAACTCCTAAAACTGTCATGTCAAACACAGCAGGAATGTGGAAATCCGGAAATGTTGAACATTGGTGCATGTACACATGCACACGCATAACGAAGCCCACGTTCACTTGCATGCACGCACACACTCTTTTTCACTATAACAACAGGGCGTAGCCCGGCTCAGGTAATCACCTGTGATTGTGTTCAGGATCCCTCCTGTAAACGATCTTGGCATTAACATAATGATTATTTTTTATGTCAGCAGCCATCTGTAGAAGGACTCCACCCTACTGTCTTTCTATATTCTGTTCTCTCTCCTCCCTCTGCTGTCGCAGTCTTTTCATCCAGGGCTTTTGTGTTCCAAAACCCCAAGACCTGTTTGCATTCTCTCCTGTCACATGTTGAAACATGCATGCCAGGGACAATGAAGAATCTGGTACCTACCTGGATGATGATGGTGGATAAGTCAATGTTGAGATAATGATTAACTTAAGTTTTACCACTTTAAGTTCAAAAACATCAATAAAACTTTTAATATCTCACTTATTATAGTATCCTCTTTATGAAACCATTGGTTGAAAAACAAGTTATTCTGAAAAGAAAATGGTGAGTGATCAAAGAGAAAACTTCCCTTTGTTAATATTTAGACACGCACACAGCAACCAGAATGCCATAGGAGAATATAATTGCTATAGGAAAACAATTCAATTGAAGGAGTGTCTAAAGATTGTTCAGATTCTCTGTCATGGGGAAAAGATATATATAGCTCTCGAAAAAATTAAGAGAGCAAAGCACCTTATTATTTCCTTTCCAAAAATGTTGAAAACTAAAGTTTTGAGCAGGGAACCGAAGCGCTCAATTTGCAGCAGTTTCTCAAATTTAACCCTTCTGTTCCATGCTCAAAATCTTCCTTTTTGACTTGTTTGGAAAGGAAAGAATAAGGTGCAGTGGTCTGGTAATTTCCCCCCCCCCCAAAAAATAAAAAGTATCTTATTTATTCCCCCAGAGTTGTGTTATACACAAAAAATGCATTCTGTCATTTCTGGCCACCAGTTGTGAGTGTAGCACTGTAGAGCCAAAACAGCATGTTGTATATGGCTAACAGGTATGTTATAGATTTTACTTATATATTATGCACATATAAACAACATATTACTCATCTAGCATTTTCTGTTATTTGCTAAAGTTTCTGTAATTGTTTAAATTGTAAGCATAATTAATGTAATTATTTAGTAGAATATCTACTTCCAGGCAATAGAAATTAAATCTTAAGCACTACAGACATGATGATATCAGGTTAGGATTTTTCACCTCTATTTCTCCAGGTAAGTTGACCAAGTAAGAACACATTCTTGTTTATATCAATATCCTCGAAGCAATTAGAGTTAACTGCCTCTCTTATGGACAGATTAGTCCCTTGCTAGGATGCTTCCAATAATTTCACAGGACTCTTACTGATATTCATTCCTTGTATTGCACAGCAAATAACCCATAAATAATAAACAGAACATTTAAAATAAAAAAGTCAATCACCATCTAACTGTAGTCGCTTTATTCATTTTCAAGATTTCTCACATACAAATAAAATACACAAAAATGTTGTTCTTTCAAATTTCTACAGAATGGATTTTGTTGCTGTACACACAAGTATCAAAACAAAATGAACAACCAGTTATTCAGACAAACCAACCTAAAATCCCTTTTGTTCATATCAACAAAATATTTATATTAGAAAAAAACATTCAAAAATATTCTCTTTGAAAACGACAGTATATACAGTGATTAGTTCATTGGGTTTCCCTCGCATTGAAGGAAATGAACACAGAGAACTTGATCCTCTTGAAGGAAGTGCTTCAGACAGTCAATGAGTTAAAACAGTCTCTCGGTCAGAAAGTTGGAAATGTAATCATTCAGAGGGGGCATGATCGAAGCGTCAACCACAGTCCTAGCGGGGAAAACGATCAGGTCAAAGGATACAGACACACTATTTAAAATCATCTGGGGTCTTTTGCGCTGTAGTAAGTTCAACTTAAGAATTATTAGAGATAAATAAAAAGAGGTTACAGTGAAAGACTAAATACCATAGAACACAATCCAAAAAGAAGTAATTATAAAAGTAAGTATAGTTGAAAAACAAGACTATGACACAAATGCCAATAGATGTAGGATAATGTAATGTTGTCAGTAGCCCGTATTATAGAAGTTTGTCACCATGGTTTCAGGTATGGAAATAATAACAAACATTGTTAAACCCTCTGGCCTAACAGACAGCTCAATGGAAACATGTTATTATGAATGTAAAACAAGTCCAACAGTGCCTTCCAAAAGATCTGTTGGTTTGTAAGTAAGATATGATACCATATAAGGAAATGTGATCTTGGTTGAGCATTCACCAACACTATCATGATTGGTGTTAAAATTCCACACATTTTCAATACATTCTTAGCTTTTTCAAAAACACACAACAACACAGTCTATACACAAACATACTTTTGATATATATAGACATGCATACAATAAGCTGTACTGTGGATCAATTGGAGGCAAGCACCCACGGTCCCCCGTTTTTTCAAAAGTCCATTCCATGCAATGAGAGTGCATTATTGGCAGCAAGTTCTCTGGAGCAGACATTTTAATCGGTGTCGCTGTAGTGGTTATTACATTTTCCAAAGGAATGGAAAAGGAGGATAAGTCCATTAGTCAGTTAATCTGCAGCCATCATGTAGTACAACACATTCTGGAAGCTTCAGGACAGTGGCGATGTGTCACTCAGTTCTGGTTTAAGCTTCAGGTGGTCATAGCGTGAGTGTGTGTGTGGCCATTTAGTTCTGGTGGCGCTTCATGTGCAGGGCCAGGTGATCTGACCGGGAGAAACAGCGACTGCAGGCCACACACTTGAAGGGTTTTGCACCAGTGTGTTTACGGTAGTGCCGAGTTAGCTCGTCAGAGCGGGCAAAACGCCAGTCACAGCCGTCCCAGCTACAACGGTAGGGTTTCTCTCCTGAAACACAGTGCGGCGAGACAGTTCATTTATTATATATCTTTTTTCAACTTTATCATTTAAATGCAGAGGATTTTCAAGTAGTCAATATGACAAATTTAAATTATGTTTATTCGGTCAATTTCCTTTGGGGCACAAAAATTGGGGCACTATTTGTAAAATGGCAGTAATTCCTACACAGTTCACAGTTAATGGATTGTAAACACCCTGAATAAAAAGCACAGCTTGCTCTTTAAGAATATGTTGTTATACATAAGTGTGTGAAACATTTCAAGTATACATTTCGCTAAGAAGAATATTGTCAATGATCTGAACTGCTGGTTTATTTACCCTCGTTAAATTCCAAAATAGATCATAAGGAATGTATTAATATGGTATTATTGGAGTCACAGACATACCAAATGTCCATTATATGATCAAATATATGAGTGTCAGGGTTCATTCTGGTTAATGCGCAGTTCTACAACAAAGTAGCCTGAATGCAACAGAGAGTAAAATAGAACATCTTCTGTCAAAACATCTGAGGCCTGTTTGGCTGGTAGAAAGGGGTGTGACAGTTTCTCATGTGACAGACAGACAGACAGACAGAGACAGACAGACAGAGACAGACAGACAGAGACAGACAGACAGAGAGAGAGACAGAGAGAGAGACAGAGAGAGACAGAGAGAGAGAGTTATTCTCAAATACTTCTTTTCTTCGTTGCACTATTTATCTTTTTTATTTTTAACACAGTGTTGGCACAGATGTCTTCCATCAGGGTGTGGTAAACTCTTTCAAATGCACCATCCAAACACACATCAGTCAAACATGTTAAAGCACATCCCCATATTTGGCTTTTCTCTCAGAGCGGAAAATGCAGCTTTAATGTACTTATGTGGAGTCCATATTAAATTAAATAACTTAAAATGAATGACAATTCAATTATAAACTTTCATTATGTAGGGTAGTGTTTAGAGACGTGGACCTGCAACCAATGGGTCCCGCATACAAATCTCATCACAGTCAAAGAAAATTATGCTACAGAACTTGTTCCAATAAAAACTAGATAAGAACTCTGCTGGCTAGAAACTTCAAGAGCTGTGTTATAGTAAGCCTAAAATAAAACTGTTCACGGTTATATTGCAACTATTTCTGGTGGATTTTCGAAGTATGCATCCGTGCTTGATTTTGGATCAGGATAGAGGAAAACTTAATTGGCTACAACCTTCAGTAACTACCTGTCACGTCCTGGCTATGCCCCTAGCCATCTTTGTGCTGGCTGGGGCCATAGTCAGGACGTGGCCAATAGAGGTGCCTCTAGCCACCTCTATGCACTTGGGTCTCCCCAATTGGAGGCAGGTGTTGTGTATTGCCTCTAATTGGGGAACATATTTAAGTTGACTGTTTTGAGCACATGGGTGTGGTTTATTTTGGTTTGTCAGCCATAGGCTACAACACCCAGTCATCGTGTCTGCTTTGAGTTCGTATGTTTGTTTCTTTTGTTCTTTCTTCATTAAAAACATGGATTTCTACATCCACACCGTCTCTGCGCCCGTGTCCTTCCAGCACCATGACACTACCTTATAGCAAGCCTAAAATAAAACTGTTTCTATTGCGACTATTTCTGATGGATTTTCGAAGTGTAGTACAGAAAGGTAATATGGGCTGGATCACCTTGCGCAATAAAAGAGTAGGGGTTTCCACAATTCTCTTGTCTTTTCACTTGACGTAAAGGCCGTTATTGTCACCTGTCACTTGATAGTTATTGTATCAATGTCATTCACAAATGAAAGAAAAACTAAAAAATGGTGCCATGAAATAGCTATGGCTGTGTTAAGTTCATATGCAGTCTCGCTCGCAATTGCTAAAATCGTATACACGGCCAAGTCCTAAGTTTAATTAAAATTGCCATTGGCAAAAGCCATTAAATTCATAGATGCTAATTGTGGTGGAGATAAACTTGGCTGGCTAGGCATGGCTGGTTCCATCTCCGGTTACTATTCATGTTAATAATACTGGCAGTGCTTGGATGGATTGATAAAATGTTGTTGCGGTGAAAACCAAATGAATTTGCACATGGGTACATAAAACCCATACAAAATCCTATCCTACAGCTAGTTCTCCAGCTTATTTGTAAATGTTTTAAATTTGCACACTCAGAATTGCCATTTTTATATTTAATTTTTTATAGTTGTTACAAACGTCTACCTTGAAGACCTAAGTGATGCTATCTCTGGTTGCTCATGCTACCCTGCCACATTACTCTTTATTTGCCTCGTTTGCACATTTAGTATTGCCATTTGCACTGCATTTGACTTTTTGCACATCTGCACACTCCACTTGTAATAGACATACACTTAATTCTTGTTAATACTTGAAAATAACTGCACTCTATTTGCACTTCTGGTTAGATGCTAACTGCATTTCATTGTACTGTACTTGTACTGATCAATGACAATAAAAATGAATCTAATCTAATCTAAATGTTTTAAATGCCAACATGCAGCTCATTGTGCAATATCCTTTGTGAAAGCCAATAACAAAAAGTAGAAATGTTTATTGTTGTAGTGTGTGTCAATAGGCACTAGATAATCCACTTTTGATTAAATATACACACCCTTATTTACTTGCATTCATTCATTGGCTGTGTTTGTGTGCAGTTATATGTATTATATCGAAATGCTCACTTATTGTATAAAGCACTTTTTACAACAGTTAAGCTGTTTTCACACGGGATATAAACCCAGGGGTGGCCAATCCTCATAAGAGTATGTAACCCTCTTATATATTTTGGGTCAGAGCAGAACTTTTCAGTAATTTACTGAAAAATTAGATTTTAGTAATTTAGCATACCCTCTAATTCATAGCAATAGACAGTAGCAATTAAGGCCTAACACAAAGGCCTCAATGACTGATATTTTTCCTTGTTGGCTCAGTGAATCAAAACAGCAACCATTCAACCATTCCAATACAGATGTGTAAGGAATATTAAATACCTCCTACAAAGTCCAACCCAAACACTGACATTCACCCAGACTCCACCAATAAATCTCACTCCTAAGGCAATTATTCAATTATTTATGTTAATTATGGGTGTGAGAAGAAATCTCTGTAAATGTCATATTATTACAATTGCAAGACTAAGACGAAGACGAAGACGAAGAATGAGGGTCAAAAGTAAACAGATTGGTAAGCAAATAGAATGAATCAAAACAAGTCGTTGGGGTCCTTCTGCCTCCTGTTCTTTGCACCTGGCCTCATCCATCTGGTCATTACCAGGGGCGGAGGACCCCCATAAGTGCTGATAAGATAGAGAATATTACTTATTAACAGCAGCAAACTGGACACTACTACTAAACCGAGAAGCAAGAGGCTCATGGGGAAAATGGCTAAGAGTGGCCAGGGATGAAAAGTCAAGGATGTAAGTGTTCCAGAGTTGGGTGCTTATATGTGGTTTTCATTGATGAAGGCAGTTCTGTTTGAGTTCGTTCCACCTCTGCTTTTATCTTGGGGTCAAAATCATCATCCTGTCTCCTAGCCATTATCATGGCATTAGTAAACAATACAGCAGGATAGCTCTGAACATACAGGTCAAACAGTCGTAGATCTGTATCCAAAATGGCACACTATTCCTTTTAAGTGCACTACTTTCGACCTGCACCTATAGGGTCAGATGCCAGGGTTAGTTCCGGGGGTTTGGGATTCTGGGAGTGAACAATGCGGTTGTCTGGATGGCGGAGCTGTTCAACGGACAGCATTAATGTGACGATAATTCACTTAAACTATTTGGTCAGGTGGCATTGTGCAACGGTTAAGTTCTTATCAGTATAAAATTGCTACACACAGACACACACTCTTGTGCACACAGACAGACATAGTCACGAAATGTTGTGTGTTCAAACACTCGCCTTCTCTCGGTTATAGTGCGACAGTCTATTTTATGACAGTTGTCTTTGTGGTTTTACTGAAAGATAGCAAACAGTACTGACTCTGCCCCATAAAACCATCCACAGGACTTCTTTTGTGAAACAGTCCACTTAACCAACTGTATTTGTTTGTTAAGAGGGCAGGAGGCACACATTAACACACACACACACACACACACACACACACACAAACTAACCCCCCCCCCGCGCGCACACAC
>JACXGJ010002909.1:0-50134 GCA_016801105.1 Esox niger
ACCGCTGCCGCATTACTTCCTGCAGTTGCACCTGTGGGGCTGGGGCCAAGTGGTGTGCCCACGTAGTGGCCCTCTGTCTCTTCAGGATCCACAATGTGAGTTCAGAGGACCCGCACCAGGCATAACCACAGCAGCACACCCGCACCAGGCATGACCACAGCAGCACACCCGCACCAGGCATGACCACAGCAGCACACCCACACCAGGCATGACCACAGCAGCACACCCGCACCAGGCATGACCACAGCAGCACACCCGCACCAGGCATGACCACAGCAGCACACCCGCACCAGGCATGACCACAGCAGCACACCCACACCAGGCATGACCACAGCAGCACACCCGCACCAGGCATGACCACAGCAGCACACCCGCACCAGGCATGACCACAGCAGCACACCCGCACCAGGCATGACCACAGCAGCACACCCGCACCAGGCATGACCACAGCAGCACACCCGCACCAGGCATGACCACAGTTGTACAACACAGTTGCTGGAAACACACTATACCTGAGTTGGTGTAGCACTAACTTTGTTGCTAGGCTATCAATTACAGTTTTTTTTTACTTCATCTATTTTTTTAATGACCCAAGTGGTGCAGCGCTTTGGCAAGACCACTGTCTGTCGGAACAAGTGCTGTCTGTAGAAGTAGAATCTGTGTCAATGTCGTTAGTAAGAAACAGATTTTTTTTTTTCTGTTTATGGCGCTGGAAGGGCTTACAGCAGCAGACTTTTTACATCACCACTCATTCCACTCCAATACACACTGTGCGAGATGTCGTCTTTAGATGTCAGTGGCCATGGGGAGTATTGTTCGGAAAATTTTCCACGGAAGATGATGTGCCACAATTGTCAGTTTCACCCATTTGCACTTAATTTCTTTTTTTCTCAGACTCAAATCTGGCCTACCATGTCTTGTTCTTAATAAAACTATGTTAGTGTAGATCAGACCTCAGCATTTGGCTGGGAGTGTCTGGAAACAATTAGTGTATCAGGGTTATTGATTATGATCATTTCTATTTCTATGCAGGAACTTAAACGTTGGTACAAAATAGAGGTTGATTTGGTTTTGATTATAAAATTTGTAGTTGTGCCTTTTACAGTATTTCGATAATTTTTACCCTTTCAAATGTAGTGTTTTTTTACTTGAAATAATGCTATGAAATCATTCATGCATTTTTTTAAAGTAATTTAATTAAATTGTCCTGTTAAAATATTTTCTTTATAAAACCTACGCTCAGGCAGTTACTTTTCTCTAGACAAATGGCATATTGAGCTCACAAAGTTTGAAATGGAAATCAAATAATTGAACGGTTGTTGGTAATTTCATAATGACAAAATGGAAATATCGGTTAATCACTATTTTAACACATTCTACTTAGTCACTACTTAAAGCCTGGGGTTTTGTATTTACTGAGTTATCTATGTTTTGTGTTAATGGATGTAAGATGGGCGTGAGGCACCATGAGTGTTAATGTGGTTGTGAGGCTCTGATTATGTCCTTGGGTGGAGAAGTGTGTCTGCAATCTCCTGTTTTCACTGTGGGGATGGGCCCTGCAGACTGCTGAATATTCAGTCACTGGGCATGGGCTCGGTTCACCTATTGAAGCTATGTTCAGATGTTTTGAGATAATTTCACTACTTTTTAGACAGACCGCAGAGAATCACAGTTCCTAGTTGGAGTAAAATGTGTTTTGCTACATGGCTGGTCTTCGTGGTAAGGAATTTCCAAGCTGGTTACATGGTTTACTGTGATCGGTCAACAACAATGGTACCAGTTTAAATATGAAAACGATTTAGTTTATTCAGTCTTGCTTGAGGGCTTTAACTGCACGTTCACCGCTGACCTGACACCTGGAAATAATTCTGCCCCGGTGCCTTCTGTGTCCTGTCTGTGAAAACCTTCACAGCAAATGTTGCAATATGATCAGAAAAAGGACTTAATTCCCATGTCCAATTGTTTTCCACTCAGAACAAACTCCCATGGTCTCATAAGTTCACGAGGACCCCCCCCCGACACGCGCACTCAGCTTTCTTGTGACCTTTTATCAGGTGCACCTGAACCTTTATTGAACATTATTTTGTTGTGTTTGGATTACCTTTAAAGTAATTAACTGCACTCTGGCCCGATTAGATGGTTGGTGTTATTGACTAACGACACACTGCATTAGTCACCCCTCTGTCAAGTGGATACTAAAGCTTGATGTCATTCATTCCTCCACTTAACTTTGGAGCCATCAGGGGTGACATTCCGTCATTAGGAAAACACATTCTGGTTAAAACAGGTCTCATCACATTTCGTTTTTGGAATAGACACCAATGTGCTTTTTTTAACCGACACTTTGCCGTGTGTTTTCCCTCTAATTCATTCTTAGGTTTGTGTTCTAACTAATCTTGTATTAATGCCTTTTAAATAATTAGTAATAATAATGCATTCATGGAATATTGATTTCTGTTTGGCTTTGTAAGACATAAAAATTACCCACCACCCAGTAATGGAGTAGTAAGAACATCTACTATATTTCCCTGATGATGAGTGAAGCAGGCTACTCTACAAGGAGACACCAAGCATTTATGCTAAGGTATCGATATGTTAAAGTATGTCCCAACTCCACATAGTCATTCGAATTTGACCCATGAGTTCATAGAACTTGAATGATCGCACACCAGGCTTTGGTTTCAAAATATTTTAAAAAGGAAATGGCAGTTTTCTGACACAATGAGTGAATGTATTTTTAGAAGACTGAGTCAAGAAGCAATGCATTTAAGCCAAAACAGCTAATATTCATAAAAATCTAGATTCTATACATCTTCCTATTCTGTCCCGTTTTTGGAAAGAGTTGCCTAAGGCCGATACAGTGTTTAATTCTCTATATGATTACCCTGCAACTGAGAACTATTTAGGAATTGGAGACATTCAACAATTATGCCAAACTGATGATATGCTAGCGTAAAGAATGCCTTTAAAAGGCTATGTTTGGTTCTGACAGGAAGTTGTATAACTGGTGTCTTTAGACTTGCAGTCACTGACTGAACCTTTGCACACTGATCATTAGCACACGGATCTTTTACAGGTTTTTTTTTTTTTAAATTGTTGTTTTGACTGTCCTTTGCAGAATCACATTTTCTGTAACGCCTTCACCTAAATACAGATGTGGAACACACAGACACACAACAATGTATCAATAAAGACATTTAAATATTGCCAACGTTTTTGACATCAAGTCTACTTAGGTCTTCAAACACCTCTTCTGGACAACCAGGCTGCCAGTACCCGCTAAAACCTGACCAGCTAGTTGAAAAAATCCAACCAGGCTCCTCTGACAACAGAATATTTCTGAAAGTTTGTTGGTGGGTTTGTCTCCCCTCAGTATATCAGGTTGACAAGGCAGTCATGTCTAATAGTTAAATTCCTTGGATGAACAACAACCACAATGTGCAACTGACTCCTTTTACATTAAAAAGACAGAACGGATGTGTTATGCAGGGTACCAGTGTACTAGGTTGTATTTTCTTGGTAGGACCTGTTACCTCGCCTTCGCAGTACAAGTGATTATGACCTTGCAAAGGTCAGCATTCTGATGCGTGGAATTGAATAACGAATGGTCAGTCCGAAGTTGTGTGTTTCCCCTGCAGACCAAGGCCAGGTGGTTCTGAGGCTGTGTCTGTCTTAGTTGGCTTGTCAGCTTGCACCCGTTACACAGGTCATTGAGGTCTGACCGGACTCAAACTCGCATCACAAATGTCCAGTTTTCCACGGGCCTCCCAACCGAAGACAAGGAATTTGTCCTCAAGCAAGCAATGTGATAAATACCACACCCACACACCACAACCCCTAACTTTTGACAGCTAGGTGTGTAAATCACTATATATTGGATTCACAATAAACCCTTTGCTTAAGAATTGCTTCCATAGTTTCCACTCCTAGGAGTAGTACTGTGATCACCAATTGTCACAGTGCACAAATAGACAAAAATACCAAAGCAAATTTAAAAAATCACATTGTATGGGAGCTTAGAAACAGCGTTAGAGCACAAGCATGCCATTGTCCTTCCCTATGTTGCTATTCCTGGTATTTATCCTGGCTGTTAGCCAATACTCAGCTCACTATTACCATCACTTCCTGCTATTTATCCTGGCTAATAGTCGTTAAACAGCCCTTCCATTGCGATCACTTCCTTGTATTTATCCTGGCTATTAGTCAATACTCAGTCCAACTGGTCCAGGAATCACAAATTTTTCTGGTCTGTTCACTTATCGAACTGTAGTAGTGCTCACTCTCTGTAAATGTCAAGTTTATAATTACTTTCTGTGGAGGTGTGGTACTCTACAGCCCCCCAGGGAACATTCCAAATTCCTTTTAATGGCCGTCTGTAGGGCCAACCAGAGAATTGGCTACCCCCTGGCCAGGCTCATCTCTCTACACCATGTATTATGCATGTGCCACATTCACCCATTGGCAAACTGATGGGGGGGATCTGCACCGCGGCGGAGCAGTAAGCTGTGTGGGCATACAAAAGGTATGGCACAGAAGTCGGCAGCACTGAAGTATGCTCACGTGTCACCTCTCGTCCCCAGGCGTCTGCGGTTTGCCTGCGAGCCCCCGTTTCAGAGTCTCTGTCCCGGCTGCAGAGGGACCAGCTGCAGAAGTTTGCCCAGTACCTCATCAGTGAGCTTCCCCAGCAGGTGAGACGGTCGAAACACTAGCGGCTTGGATGTGTGTGCGCGCTAGCACTGGGAACGCACGCTTCTCCTTACTTTCAGGCTCAGACAAAACCAAGAGTTTCAATGCGTATAGTGTGCTGAAGTCACAAGTCGGTAGTCGTAAGGATACGTCGTGTCAAGCGTTAGAACAGTGTTTCCTGTGTCACCTCGCAGCACCTAGGTTTGTAGCGGTAGCTATTGTCAGTCTGTAACCGGCTCACGCTCAATACTCCCTTTGTCTGGCCCTGTGCTACGGAGATAAAGAACACACAGTAGCTGCATTGTGTCCTTATGTATTGCAGTCAATAGTGCAGTGTTGGGCCGTGTAATGATACTCAGCACTAAGGCCCACTGTATGTCTTAGCTGTAATTGGAGCCTTGTGTTCAGAAGGGTAGGATAATCAGTAGAACAGACTTTAAAAAGCCTTGTGAAACAGATTGCCAGCCTGTTGACGGAACAGATTCACCGTGGTATGAATTCTTTCCCGTCTGTTTCTCTTTTAGATTCTGCCCACGGCCCAGAGACTCCTGGATGAGCTTCTGTCCTCCCAGTCCACAGCCATCAACACTGTGTGTGGGGCCCCAGGTGAGTCCCGCCTGCCTGCCCTTCGTTTGGCCCCCAGCCCCGACTCATCTCTCACACGGCTTCATAACGTGGATCCAGATGACAATCATGTGTAAAGGGGTTTTGTATTGTGTTACTTTGTGTTGTAACTCAACACTTCCACCACCGATATGAGATAAGGGTCGATTTCCACCACTAGATTTCGCCTCATCTCTGGCCAACTCTGTTTCTCTGTTTATACAGTCTTAGCAGGCTTGTAAGGTGGTTGAAGATGGCGTGTTTTCCAAATATCAATTTGAAACTTAGTCTTGACATTTGCTCTAATTTCTTTTGTTCCAATGTGGAACGTATCGCGTTCACTAATCTTCCGCCTTGTTTTGGCTTGTTTTATTTTTGCGTTAACGTCCCATCCCCCTGTTTCAGACCCCACTGCTGGGCCCTCTGCCTCAGACCAGAGCACCTGGTATCTAGATGAGTCCACGCTCAGTGACAACATCAAGAAGACGCTGCATAAGTTCTGCGGCCCCTCTCCTGTGGTCTTCAGGTAAGACGGCAGACGGGCGGGGTCACCCTGGGCTTTTAAGGAGAGAACACAGACAGTGGTGTGTGGTAACGCTGTGTGTGTGTGTGTGTGTGTGTGTGTGTGAGCAGTGACGTGAACTCCATGTACCTGTCGTCCACTGAGCCGCCAGCAGCAGCTGAGTGGGCCTGCCTGCTGAGGCCTCTGAGGGGGAGGGAGCCGGAGGGCATCTGGAACCTTCTGTCCATCGTCCGGGAAATGTTCAAGAGAAGGGACAGCAACGCCGCCCCCCTGCTGGAGATCCTTACTGAGCAGTGTCTCACCTACGAACAGGTAACACACACACACACGTTACCTGCATGTTTATCCTCACAACAAGGGACAGTGGTAACTGTTCTGTCTTCAGATTATAGGCTGGTGGTACAGTGTGGCTGTTGTCTCTCCTCAGACTATTGGTTGGTGGTACAGTGTGTGGTACAGTGTGTCGGTTCCTTCCTCTCTCAGATTATAGGCTGGTGGTACAGTGGGACTGTCCTCTCAGATTATAGGCTAGTGATACAGTGTGACTGTTCCTCTCTCCTCAGATTATAGGCTGGTGGTACAGTGTGCGCACATCAGCATCCCACAGCAGTGCTAGTGGGCACACTGGGCGTAGCAATGGGCAGTCGGAGGTGGCGGCTCACGCCTGTGCCAGCATGTGTGACGAGATGGTCGTTTTGTGGCGGCTGGCTGTTCTCGACCCCACCATGAGCCCTCAAAGGTGAGCACCCCCTTCCCTGTCCGTCTAACACCTGGTGGTAACTGTTCACCAGGTCTGCACTTCTCTGCGTGTCAGTTTCAGGGCCATGGTTCAGTTTCGGTGTAGTGGAACAATGTGACATTGCAACAGTTGCTGTAGTATGTTCTGTTTTATTTGGTAAAATATGGATCGATAAACCATGTAATTCCTGACCATTGCACCGTCCGGAATACCAATACTTTATATCTTCTTAAAATAAAACAACACTGATAGAAAATGCTACATATGTGTGATCAATATGTTATCATTTTTCAGACTGTTGAGTGAACAGTCTGAGCAACGTACCTAGCAAACCTGATGTTGCTCGTGAAGGACTTGATAATGAGCAGATCGTTTGGCTCAGGTATGACAGGGCAGGGAGAGATCTAAGACATGGAGGGCAGGGGGACGCCTAGGAGCAGAGTTGACAAACACTGGTCTAAATGTTTGTACCAATTTATCCCTATCTAACACTGTCTACTAGTCTAATAACTGCCAGGACACCCCTGTGTCTTACTTTCTCTTTGTTACAACACATCTCATGACTGAATCTATCCATGTTGAGATGGATGGACTGTATTCAACCAAGTTAGGCTGTGCAATAAAAAAAAATATCAGAATTGTTTTATATTCAAGATCTCTTGCTTTAGGTTTGTGTTTTACCCCCGTGCCTCGTTCACTTTATATAACAATGGAAGCAGACACAAATTAGTTAAATATATTTTTTTAATATTTATTTATTTTATGTCTGGACTTGAAAAATCCCACCCTACATGCTATTTAATGTAGTGGTAACGCTATGCTACGCAGATACACTGTCAATTGTATTTAATATGTCACAGTGATTCACTGGTATGTAAGCAATGATGGGGGTAAAGTTCTGTCTCATGCACCCACTGGCATCCCTTCGTCCGGCTCTGGGACTGCATGTTCTAAAAACATAGATAATGGAATAAAACAATATGCTCTCTAAAAACTGTTATGGTCATGTTTGGAATTGGTCAAGTAATAATAATAATAATAATAATAGTTCATTTTCTTTAGCGCTTTTCATTACCAAACATATCTCAAAGTGCTGATTGCTTTGGGGCAAGGTAGTTTGCTAAATTGTTTAATTTGTCATCTATGTTCAATATCTAGTTATATTTATCAAGTGATGTTGAACCAAGTGACCTGTCACAGAGTCACCGATTTTACTAAGTAACTTATTATTTAGAAAAATTATTGCAGTTTCTGGTAATTGTGAACTGCTTCTACAGACTGATCTGTATTTTATGCTCTTAATAGTGTTATTTGATGTGTTGACTTAAGTGTTAAGATTGGGTTTACCTCAATAATATCTGTGTCATATAGTGTCTGAAACATTTAGTTATGTACGGTTATATCATATTTTGGACCTATCGGCCAGCCCTAAACCAGGATCTGTCCCACAGTAACAACTGATTACGGCTTTCAGAGGGTTATGTGCTCCAACTTAATGTCCTGGGTTCAATTAGCTGATATGTTGTTGTGCGTGCGGCGTGTTTGTGTGTGTGCATGCGCTTGCACTCAACCCTTCTTCATACATTCACTGAGTGTTTGTCTACGTTTCTTTTGGCATTGTCCTATAGGCGTTTGGAGTTAGCAGCCCAGCTCAAACAGTGGCACCTGAAGGTGATTGAGATTGTGAAGCGAGGGCAACACCGCAAGTCCCTGGACAAACTGTTCCAGGGCTTCAAGCCAGCTGTGGAGTCCTGCTACTTCAACTGGGAGGTGGCCTACCCACTGCCCGGCATCACCTACTGCAGTGCCGACAAGAAGAGCGCCTCCTTCTGCTGGGCCAGGGCAGTGCAACAGCAGAGAGGAGCAAAGGCGAGCCCGTCTGGAGACCCCCCTGAGCCTGGAGGAGGGGGGAGATCTGGCGGCTCTGAGGGGGGTGGGGGGGACTACAAGGGCAGAAGTCCTCAACAAGAAGTGGCCGTCAGGCCCAAGGAGACCATTGCAAGCAAGAGGAAGGGGCTTTCGGCCGGAGGCACTGGAGGGGTCCTGGTGCGCCTGGGGGGCGGTGTGTCTCTTTCTCTGGAGGAGGGTGGTAGTAAGGGCGTGTACAAAGGCGCAAGCTCCTCCTCCACTGGGGGAAAGGGTAAGCTAGCCCAGGCGGGGAAGTCTTCGTCGGGGGGTTCAGGAGGGGTTGGGGGAAAACACCAAGCAGCCAAGCGGCGCACCAGCAGTGAGGACAGCTCCTTGGAGCCCGACATGGCCGAGCTGAGCCTGGATGACGGCTCCAGTCTGGCTCTCGGCGCAGAGGCGAGCAACACATTTGACTTCACGCCCCCGCCGCCCGAGATGCTGCCTTCCCCAAGCCCCCTCCTCAGGGAGCCACACAAGTACTGCGGGGGAGCTAAAGGAGCTGGAAACACGCCCAAGGAGCGCACCTTCGAGGGCAAACGCGTCACCCTTGCTGCCACTCTGCCCGTGGCCGATCCGCAGCCCGCCTTCCCCCTAAAGGAGAATGCGGTGGTTGCCGTGGAAGTGGCCGTCGGCGGGGTGAAGGAGGCGGAGATGGAGGTGAATGGAAACGATGCATCGCCTCCCGCTGGAGACGGTCGGCCCTCTACCTCAGTCGCTGTCGTTACTGTGACTTCTGCTGCCACCAAGCCACCGCGCGGCGGGCGCAGAGAAGCCAACCAGAGCAACGGCGCCAGTCTGGCCCTAGAGGGGGCCGGGGGAGACCCTGGGGGAGAGGATGATTACCAGGCCTACTATCTGAGTGCGGCCTCCGAGGAGGGGGCAGAGAGAGCACCTGAGAACAATCATGAGGAGGAACCGGATATCTTTGCTGGGATCAAACCACTGGAGCAGGAGGGCCAGATGGAGGTATTGTTTGCATGTGCAGAGGCCCTCCATGCCCACGGCTACAGCAACGAGGCCTGCAGGCTGGCAGTGGAGCTGGCCGGGGACCTACTGGCCAACCCCCCAGACCTGAAAGTGGAGCAGCCCCAGACCAAGGGCAAGAAGAGCAAGGTGTCCACCAGCAGACAGACCCAGGTGGCCACCAATACTTTGGTCAAGACCTCGTTCCTACTGACTGTGCTGAGTGAAAGGCTTGAGCTCCACAACCTGGCCTTCAACACGGGCATGTTCTCCCTAGAGCTGCAGAGGCCCCCAGCCTCCACCAAGGCCCTGGAGGTCAAGCTGGCCTACCAGGAGTCCGAGGTGGTGGCTCTGCTGAAGAAGATCCCTCTGGGTCTGGTGGAGATGACGTCCATACGGGACCGGGCTGAGCAGCTCCGAGACGGCAACTTCTGTGACTACCGGCCCGTCCTGCCACTCATGCTAGCCAGCTTCATATTTGATGTGCTGTGTACCCCAGGTGAATCTCAGCACATGTTTAGTTTTCATTTGCCTGGATGCTTAACATCCACTTTCAGATTGTACATTTGAGTTTACACAGTACATAGAAGAGCACATATGAACATAGCTGTAGAACTTTTGCTTGACAATAGTGAATGACACATCATGGAGTCATTACAAGCAGACTTTGAGTAATCATGCCCCCGCTCCCTTTCTGTTTGGTTTGTACAGTCGTGTCCCCCACAGGTTCTCGTCCACCCAGCCGTAACCGGAACAACGAGATGCCTGGAGATGAGGAGCTAGGCTTCGAGGCGGCTGTAGCAGCACTGGGTAAGATCCCCATTCACCCGTGGTAGTCACAATCACTGAGAGTCAACACTAAAAATACGGCAGATGAACCTAACAATCATGTATTTCCCTCCCTGGTATGTGGTAACCTGATGTGTGGAACTCCGCTGGCTGCTCCTCGACTCATCACGGAATAGGCTACTTGTACATTAGCTGGCCTTGTAAGGCAGTCCAGATGTGCCTTAGTCAGTGTGCCGCCGTGTGTTTTTGAGCACACTCCCTTTTGTTTCCTTTAGCATGTCTCTGATGTTTGCGTGAGTCTTTTAGTTTCAGCTGTTGTAATGGCATGTTATTGATTAATTTATATTATCTTTGATTGGGCCAAAGTTTGTGATGAACACTGACTTTGTGTGGCTAAAAACAAGTAGTTGAGTTGGCTGAACTGCTGTTTCTCTCTGCTCTCATGCCTCCGTAGCTAGCTAGCTGTGTCGAGAAGAAACAATTTACTCAGCATTATTTACTGTCTTTTACTGACACCTATTGGGTGAGCAAAATAGTGCAATTTGTGGATATTTTTTTTATCCTGGCAAATTGATTATGAACTTATTCTTGAACTAATTCAGCAATGACTTGGTTAAATGTTACGGGAGGAAGAGCAATTAGGGTTAACTGTCTTGTGCAGGGAAAGATCACCATTCTTTAAGTTTATGATATAACCAGGGACCTTACAGACACTACTCAGGTGCCGTAACCTCTGGGCTGCCTTGCTGCCCCAATTTGAATGCTCTAATAAAAAATGTGGGGATTATTAGTCTGTAAGCCTGAGTTTTAAACCTTCAGATGCTAGGCATCACATTTAAAATGTTTTGCTGAGGTAATGATAAAATAAAATATGAAAACACCAGTGTAGTGGTTTGGCTTCAAACTGCTGACATCTTCTGCCGCAGTTGTTTCATGTTTGTTTCTGCCCTGTTCCCTGCAGGTATGAAGACCACAGTGAGCGAGGCAGAGCACCCTCTGCTGTGTGAGGGGACTCGGAGAGAGAAAGGAGACTTGGCCCTGGCCCTTATGATAACATATAAGGATGACCAGAGCAAGCTGAAAAAGGTACGCTGTGGTGTCTGAACTGCAGCCAGTTGAATAACCAGCCTCCAAATGAAGCCTGTGCATGACACTCCCTCTGTGACTTCTCAGATCCTGGACAAGCTGCTGGACAGAGAGAGCCAGACCCACAAACCCCAGACTCTGAGCTCGTTCTACTCCAGCAAACCGGCTGTCAGCAGCCAGCGGAGCCCGTCGAAGCACTCCGCCCACGGGCACGGGGGCGCCACAGGAGGGGTGTCCAAACACGCCTCCAACGCCACGGCTGCGGCCGTGTCCTCGTCCTCTGTGCACGTGGTGGCTTCTGGCGGGGCAGCTGGGCAGCAGGCGTGTCTGGCCGGCAGCGGTGGTCAGAGCAGCGCTCCAGCCGCGGAGGTCGCCGGTGAGGCCAGAGAGCACGGTGGGTGGTGTCGGCCGTACGCGCCACGTTGTTTTACCGTGTAGCGGTAATCTATTTAAGCGGTTCCTAAAGGGCAGCCGTAGCTGGGTAGCCGCTACGGCGTCAGTGTTAAATGTGACTTACTGTCTGAGCAGATGGCGCCCAGCCTGCATCATGTGATCAGCCGAGCGAGGCCGCCCCGTTCAAGCCCGAGGGCACAGTGCCCAGCCGCTTGGCTCTGGGTGGGAGGGGAGCGTACAGCGGGCGATGTTGGGGCTCGCCTGTTCGTCAGAAGAAGAAGCACACAGGTAACCCACTCAGCAGGACTTCAACCCCTTCAAACTAACCTATTCCACTGGCCGATTGGCTTGAGATTGACAGGGTTTGATCTTGTGTTCTCAGGCATGGCGAGCATCGACAGCAGTGCCCCTGAAACCACCTCCGACAGCTCCCCCACCCTTAGTCGACGTCCGCTCAGAGGAGGCTGGGCCGCAGCCTCCTGGGGGAGGGGCCAAGATAGTGACAGCATCAGCAGCTCTTCCTCTGATTCGCTGGGCTCCTCCTCATCCAGTGGCTCTCGTAGGGCCGGAGGTGGAGCCAGGGCAAAGAGCACAGATACCAGCAGGTGAGTCCTGCCGCAAACCCATTGACGGTTTGTGATAGTTGGTAGACTCGGCAAAGGAAAATGTGTGAATACTTTCCCTTTGCTTCTCCCATCCACATATTTAGGTATAAAGGCCGTCGTCCTGAATGCCACGCCCCCCATGTGCCCAATCAGCCGTCAGAGGCGGCTGCCCATTTTTACTTTGAGCTGGCCAAGACGGTGCTGATCAAGGCTGGGGGAAACAGCTCCACCTCCATCTTCACCCAGCCGTCAGCCAGCGGAGGCCACCAGGGCCCCCACCGCAACCTGCACCTCTGTGCCTTCGAGATTGGTCTGTACGCCCTGGGCCTGCACAACTTTGTATCGCCCAACTGGCTCTCCAGGACCTACTCTTCCCATGTTTCCTGGATCACAGGTGACCGGCTTTGTTCTCGTCTGTTTTTTTCTTTTGGGATTGTTTACCCAGGATGCTTTGTTACTGCTAGATGATTTGTCAACCACAGGGAAACACAAATATTTAATTTGTATATTTTTAGACCCTCGCAGGACAAGGGTTGTAAATCTACAGTCACTGGAAAAGTGGTGTTGCAAATATAATAATTATTATGATAAATCATGCTAATAATAATACATTTTATTTTAATAAGGTAATTAATATTTACATGTTTTACATACTTGATGTTTTGGAAGGGCAAACCAGCTGTAAAAAGGTGTCCCAAAGGCATGGTCCATGGGAGAGAAAGGCAGTGTCCCCCAGTTCGCAGTGGGTTGGTCATGAAACAGTTTGGCTTGACCAGCGGGGTTGTGGAGGTTCATTGGGGTCGAGTAGTTCAGATCTGTAGTCCACTGCCATTTAAAGCTTTCTGGACTTGAATTCGAATTTTTATGTTAGTTATTCTACACCAGCATGGATGTCGGCATGAATAGGGGTGAAATGGGTTGGATTCTTTGTTTTGAACAAGCTGTAATTGATGAATTCATTCATTCCAGTCATGCCCCTGAAGAATTGCAGTCCTATAATTCTGCAGAGAATGAATGGTTAAGTCTTTCTGTGTCAGAACTGGTGGGATGCCTATCGGCTTTGCTTCCATCTTGCTGCTACTGAGTTTTAGAACTAGATTGATGTAGAGTTCTGCATTAAACGTTAGACCTCATCCAGACTGTTGGACAACTTTGAGATGATGTGTTGGGCCTGGCATTCATGTAAACCTGTGTGTTGCCTGTGGAGTAGCGGACGTGGTCTGAAGATCTGGCCACGTATCATCATGTAGAGCAGGAAGGGAGTGATCCCAGCACTGACCCTTGTGGAACACCTCGGAGTCCCCTGATCTTGCCCCGTTGAGGGTGTTGTACTGCTTGTGGTTAGCAGATAGGAGGTGAACCCGTTCAGTTAAGATGTTACTGTGCTCCCTTACCCTACTATATAATGGTGGAATCTACTGTGTCCAAAGCAGTTCTGACATCCAGGAGAAAATGAATTGGCAGGAGATTTATAGCGTTTCACCAAGCTTTTTTACAGTACATTAACATGTTGTCAGGCTGGATAGCACTGAAGTGTGAGTGAAGTTGCCATCTTCTCTGGAACAATGAACTTCTGTCCTGCGTGTTCCAGGCCGGTGTCAGACCCGTGTGTCTGATTCTGACACACTGATTCTGATTTTCAAGGGCATATTACCATATTTAGAATTATTTCTGTACTGACTGTGCGGATATACACTTAAAGGGTGGAGGATATGTGTACAGGACCTAACGGGAATGTATATTATGGACTGAACTAATTGGTTCTATATAAAATCAGTGAGCCATGCACTGATTCTTTGTGTATAGTATGTGGAGGTAGGGTAGCAGAGTAGAATACTTAGATAATAATAATTTATTGTACAAGTCCTTCTTCTGCGGGTGTATAAGACAATGGCAAGTTTATAACATTACATTGCATAGAGGTCCCAGTGTGGGTACAGACTTGAGTAATGTGTAATGGAAAGGGATCCTTATTGGATGCCAACACGACGTCAACACCACCATGGTGTTAATGAGGAGAACCTCTCGCGAATCTCTCAGTGAGCCTCCACGGCAGTCCCTCTCCCTCATCAGGTCTGCTGAGCCTCAGGGACACTAACCCAGGCGGTGTTGTTGAAAGGTCTCTGGTTCGGCCGAGCTACAGATAATTTGCGCGCGTATGTGACAGCTAAGGCGGCCTCTTACCGAAGCGTCTCGCCCCCTCTAGGCCAGGCCATGGAGATCGGCAGCGCCGCCCTCAACATCCTGGTCGAGTGCTGGGATGGCCACCTCACACCTCCTGAGGTGGCCTCATTGGCAGACAGGGCGTCACGGGCGCGGGACCCAAACATGGTCCGCGCTGCGGCCGAGCTGGCCCTAAGCTGTTTGCCCCACGCCCATGCCCTCAACCCTAATGAGATCCAGAGGGCCTTGGTCCAGTGCAAGGAACAGGTACATGTCCGGTACTCTTCAGTTCTGCAGAAGACACATCGGACTTCTCATGTAGGCTGGCCATCCTTTCATTCTTTTTATTTATATCCTTTTATCAATTTGGTCCCAAAAAGTCACTTCTACGCTGAAAGTCCTCATCCTTCTCCGTCTTTTTCCTCCTCTTCTCGTCCTCGCGCCTCCACCTCCCTGCTCCGCCCCTCAGGACAACGTGATGCTAGAGAAAGCCTGCATGGCTGTGGAGGAGGCAGCTAAAGGGGGCGGCGTATACCCCGAGGTTCTGTTCGAGGTGGCCCACCAGTGGTACTGGCTCTATGAGCAGACGGTGGGAGGGGGTTCGGGGGCCCAGCGCGAGGGTCCGGGGCGCTGCGGGGCCAACGGAGGGGCAGGGAGGAGGCCCCCGGACGCCGGCCATGGGCTAACCGACAACAGCGGCCCTATGGACCCATCCGGCGTGGCGGCAGTCACCGCCTCGGTGACGGCAGCGGCCGTAGTGCCCGTCATCTCCGTGGGCTCCACCATCTACCAGTCTCACGCTCTGCCCGGCTCGGCCATAGCCCACCCTCACACCCAGGGCCTGCACCCGTACACAACCATCCAGGCCCACCTGCCCACGGTCTGCACCCCCCAGTACCTGGGCCACCCGCTGCAACACGTCCCCCGGCCCACTGTGTTCCCCGTGTCTGGGGGAGCCTACCCACAGGTAAGAGGACTGTCTGGAGGCATCAGGTTGTGGGGAGGGGGGACAGGTGGAAGCCAATAGGGATTGGTACAATGGGCTTGGGCGGGGGTGGAGAGGGAGTGAACGTGTCACAACACGGAGGAAGGTGATTGGTTACGTAGAAATGTTACTGATGCGTAGTATCACAAGGAAAATCGACTGGTTGAGGATCATTACTAAGGTTTCCAGTGAAATACTAAGCTGATCTTTAAGAAGCTTCATATATTTAGTCTAGATGCAGGTATTTTCTCGGTCTCCAGAACGTCAGAGAGAATAGCAGATGGTACAAACTTCTCCCAACTGTCTGGAGGTCAAAATCTATTTAGCAATGAAAAACTGTCTCCAGAATCATTAACACACAGTTCTGCATTCCCTTGATTTCATTTGATTGTTTTAATCCATTTGAGTTTATCGTGTAGTTATTGATGTTTTTCATCTGTGTTTGTTTTAGCCCTTTTAGTACGAGTTTGAATTGAGTAGGAAACCTGGAAGGGAACAGAAAGACACAGTCGAACAGCATTAAAGCTGGGTGCTAAGTGTCTTGAAAAATCATAGTTCTTAAAGGAATACATAACCACATCATTCTCTATTGGGCGTGTTTGGAGGTTAAAGGGGAAATATTGGGAGAATGTATTCACAAGTTTTTTTGTAATAGGAATCATTCAATGTTTTTTATGTTGTCGTATCGTCTCTCTTTGTGTAGATGAATGATGCAACAATGGCCCATAACGGAAATGGAGAATAGCATCTAACTAATTTGAAGTGTGTCTGTGTGCCCTCTCAGGGAATGCACCCGGCCTTTCTCGGTGCCCAGTACCCGTTCTCAGTGGCCACAGGCCCCCATCCGCCCATGGCAGCGACTGCCGTCACCTTCCCAGGTGTTCCTGTTCCGTCCATGACCCAGATCGCTGTCCACCCGTACCACGCTGAAACCGGCCTGCCTCTGAGCACCACTGTAGCAGGTGAGCAGAGACAACTGTTGTGTGTGTTTCAGGTCAAACTTTACTCCTGAGGTTTGGTGTGCGTGTGCGAGATGCACACACCAGTATGCATATAGCCTTTGTACCGTTTTGATCTTTAGTCAGTCTGTATAAAATTGACCAATAATTTATTTGGAACATATTAGCAGATATAATTGATGGTTGAAAGGTTGTACAAAGCTTCTTTTTTTTTTACTTGATGGATGTTTATAATGGATTCTCCATGGCACTTTCAGGAGCCGCATCTTTTTCCCCTTTTTATCCAGTAGGTGGCGTCCATTCAGGCTCCACAATCCAGGCCATTCAGGGGTCATCTCTTCCTGGTATGTCTTCCCAGCCAGCCTCATTGGTCAGCACCCCTTTCCCCTCTGAAGATGAGCAGCACAGCCAGCCAATCAGCCAGCAGGGACTTCACTACCTGCACTCAGCCTACAGAGTTGGTGAGTTACATCCATGTACATGGCAGGACGCTAGATGTAATGCTAATGGAGAATGCACTGTGAACATTTTAATGCGTTGGTTGTTTTATAAAAATTATGAGTAATGTCAGTCATTGTAATATTTGAGCCTGATTTCTTTTAAATAGGCATGCTGGCCTTGGAGATGCTGGGCAGGAGGGCTCACAACGACCACCCAAATAACTTCTCCCGGAGCCCCCCTTACACAGAGGACGTCAAGTGGCTCCTGGGTCTGGCTGCAAGGCTAGGTGAGCAATGAGTTCAGGCAAAGGTCTTTAGGGCGTGTCCCTTTTCTCATGTTCTTTTGAAGAAGTAATGGATAATGGAATAACAGTAATGGAAGTCCTTGGCCAGCCAAAATATTTATGAAAAATTTAAATAGCGAATGTCTTGTTATACTAAAACCGACTTAATAATCCATAATGTTAATGTGATTTGAAGACCTGAGATGCATTTAGTTTTTGCAGAATGTCAAAGGTCAGTTCTGCTCTGAATCGACTCCCTATATTCTAAAAATGTTTGTTCTGCTCGGATGAGACTTGTGAGTTACCGAAGGAGAAAAGCTGTCTGATCAGCCTGTCATTTTACCTAGGCTACAACACTGAAACATATAACAAAGAGTGAGCCAGAGCTTCCGAGGGGATTTGTTGAATTTGTTTCCACCCACAGGATGTCAGAAATGTGCTTCTTCATGTGGGATGGAACTTTTGGCCCACTATGACCTTACAAATTACATCTTTTTGTAATAAACCAGTGACTGTTTATATGCCGTTCATCCTATTAGCCAATCAGGCTTGACTTGCGGAACACGCAGTGCATAAATGACAGACTTTAAAATAAGCCTTTCACAAATGTGTCATCAAATTCTAAACACCAACCCAATCTCTCATCCCGTCCAGGTGTTAACTACGTGTACCAGTTCTGTGTGGGCGCAGCCAAAGGCGTGCTCAGCCCATTTGTCCTTCAGGAGATCATAATGGAGGCTCTGCAGAGACTCAACCCAGCTCACATCCATGCCCACCTCCGAACGCCCGCTTTTCACCAGCTGGTGCAGCGCTGCCAGCAGGCCTATCTACAGGTAACCTCTGAACCCCTCAAACCCAACCCTGGACCTGTTCCAATGCTTCCCCCCCATTTCCACCTCTAATCAGGGACTGATTTCCAACTAGGACAGCTGGTGTGGGTGTTATTAATGATCAGGTATAACAGAAAATCTGCACGCTCCGGACCTCGTAGTGTGTGAGTATATAGCTGCCCTAGACCCGCCCCCTAGCAGGGGAAGTGAACGCTGTGGTAAATGGTAATGGCTTCACCTTGCCTTCCAAAGACATGGAGAATGTTTTTTTGTATCCCGTTTCTACGCGTCCCATTTCTACACGTGTAAACAACTAAGGTTCCCACATCTAACCACATTCACTAGCATTCTACCAGCCACAAGCCGTTAATTTCAGCCGTTACTGTTTTTAAAGGTAAACCATCGGTTTTCTAAACAACATAGGTTTTATACTGGGTATTAACATTGGCTGTCTGTGCCCTAGGACAAAGCAACCACATCTTTAGAGCAGGACACCGATCAGAGTGTGAGTTTTTGTGTGTGACCCAGGCAGAGTGTGTTGTCTTGGACTTTGTGAGGAGGAGAGCGAATGTTTCTCACAGCTAACATAAATAGTTGATAAAGTGAGTGCTACAAACCGTGGCGAAGGGAGACCCAGGAGTGCATCCACTGGATCGCTCGCTGACGGAGAAGCAGCTAACGGACTGTGACAGCTGCCAAGATGAAAGGCATGTTGGCCCCTGAAGATTCTGTGCTCGCTCACATGCACATTGAATTCCCTGTTGCTTTCCTGTGGTTTGAGTCACTAACCAGGTTTTTATGTGAATAAAGTACATGCCAGACAAATGTCACTACAGGCTTGAAGGAAAAGTCCATTTGTCCAAGGTGAACGTTTTTGTCTATATAAGGTTATTTGTGTGAGACAGGGTCACAGAAACACTGTCCTGCACAAATACTAAAATATTAGCCATCCTATGAAATCCCGCAAAGTGGAATCACGTGACAATATGTTCTGTGGTTTTCCTATTTTTAAGCTACAGATCAGATGAGTTCTAATGCTTTTTTCCCATAATAATGTCATGTAGGCCCCAGTCACACACTCACAAGCTGTTGGCCAGTGTTCATATGATCAAGCACAGCCTTTTATCCGAAAAAGGTCTGTGTTATAAGAACAAACAAACAAACTCAACAAGTGGGAACGTTCTAACATTTCTATAATATTTGCATGGATTTCTGACTCCTATTAGATGGAAACCTAGCTATTGTACAAGGTAAGATACATCAACGTAAACAGAGTGCATTTTTTAATTCTCATTGTTGGGGAGTGCCGCCGTTAGGGGCGTTCTGTCGTAGCACCAAGCTGACCATCACAGTCGGATTCAGCCATGACTGCTGTTTGCTGACGAGTTGCTGTGAAATCCAAGGGGCAATGCAAATTGACTCGCAGTGTCTGGGGAGGCATTGTCAGCAGACCAGATTTCCTGGTCTCATCATATTCTTTTGGCTCCTTCAGGCATCTTGGGCGCCTGCATTGCAGGTGCCCTCACATGTTGACCTGCGTTACTAACTAGATAGAAGAGCAATGTGTTTGCCAAAATAGTCAACTCTTGGACTGCTGGAAATGGATGCTGACCATAGATAATATTGGATATGACAACATTTGGGAAGGAAGAATAAGGGGGTAAAAAAGTCTTTCTCACGCCATTCAGTTTTCTTAGGGATTTGTTTTCTACACATCTGTGCACATTGCAAGTGTGTTTGCCAGCACTCATTTTGTTGTCAGTATCAGCGAGACACAGGCTTTCTTCCACACTATCATCAGGAAGTTAATGAAATAAGGTATCTGGGGTTTGTGCTCAAGCGGAAATCTACCATGACTGACAGTGAGTCATTTCCTCAGTTACTGGAGGGGAATTAATTCCATATGCTGAGTGTCGTAGAGGAGATCTTGATACATTCACCAACTGTCTTTCTGTAAGTAGTCCTAGTTTGCCCCCATCCCCAGAAAACATTTTCAATTAAACGTCAGCAATGAGGTCAAACCTTTGTGCCTCTTGTGGTGAAATGACTGCAGTTACTTCAGTGCCACATCAAATTGTGAAAATCCATCTAATGGAAATATTGTGAGAAAATTAATGCGCAGTCTGTTCCCCATTAATAATTGAGTAATTTAATCTGATTATGATATATAATTGGTCCTGAGAGGTCAGAATGAAGCACCTGATTAAGGTTGGGAGTGTAAGGACACACTTTACTCTGTATTTCCTGTATTCTCATCACTTTATCAATGCCCTAATAAAGGCCAACCATGAGCTGGATGGATGTGACTAAATTAACCAATTCATACTCCACAGTTGCTATAGCAAGGTGAAACAATGACCATAATGATCTTAGAACATTCTTTACACATTCATTTAGGTTAGGGGTTGGTTTTGGACATGGGATGGGATCCCCTTGGTCCCAGTCTTGACCCCTAACACTGACCTTTTCTCAGTCACTTATTCCTGGCATCTGCTCCCACCTCACAATCCACTGAAAAAGGTCTGAGGGATGTCCCAAACAATTGGCGTTGAAAAGGAGATTGAGAGGGGACTCCAACTGAGAACTTGTATTTAAGAGGAAGGTCTGGTGTCCTGTTTAACTGACAGTCCATCTTCTCTCCTGTGCCCCCTCCCCCACCCCCCCCGCAGTACATCCACCACCGGCTGATACACCTGACCCCGGCCGACTACGACGACTTTGTTAACATCATCCGCAGCGCCCGCGGGGCCTTCTGCTTGACCCCTGTGGGCATGATGCAGTTCAACGACGTGCTGCAGAACTTGAAGAGGGGCAAGCAGACCAAGGAACTGTGGCAGCGCATCTCACTGGAGATGGCCACATTCTCCCCATGACTGTGAGGGCAGTGGAGTGGTGGAGGAACGACGCTCCCACCCCACAAACCCGCCCCGGCCTGTCGAGATCCGTTTCGCCCCACTGACGCATAACGCTGCCTTGGAACGCTCTCCCTGTCCAGCCTCCCCGGCTCCTTTCCGACGTCGCCCCTCTCCGTGTGTATCTTGACGCACACGCCCCACACAGCAAGCAGGCAGCACAATTCACCCTGTAAGACTTCCTTTTAGATGTCATAGGTGTGAGATGCAGAGCTTTGAGGTAAGCTAAAAGGAGGTCAGCTCGTGTCGTCTTCGCTATCTTTTTGTGACTGAATTGCCCCTCCCATATATCATGGTTCATGTCTGTGTAACTACCTGTAACGTATATTACCCCCCATGTTCATCCTCCCACCTTCCCTTCCAGGAGCGGTCACAGATGATGCTTTATGGTTGCTAGGGGTGTATAAGTTGTCATTTATTTTGTTGATGTTAGTTGGTTCTTTTATTGAAACCACTGAGTAAGTCAGTCATACTGCAACATTCCTCTGTCCTGGAGAGAGTGACCCTCTACCGGACAATACGGATCTACATTTGAGGTATTCTGACATGTTTAAACAAGAAAATAAACAAGGAAAAAAGAAAAAAAAACTGAACTAATTAAACAAAAAGACATTTAATATGAAAATAATAACCTGAGTACGGGTTAGGTTTCTTCAGTGTTTTATCTTTTGTTTTTGATATTTTGTATAGAATGATGTGTATACAGAGAAGAATTTGAGAATGAGCGTGTTATGTGCTTGTTGCGTGAGTTCCTTTTTCCAATTCAGCCGTTGGAGGTTATTGGGTCTGGGAACACTGGAGTCTGGCTGGACCAAACTCATCTTTGACCCTTTTGAGAGCAAGTTGACACCACAGTTCAGTCATTCAGTCAAATATCAGCATCACATTAAGGATGAGTGGACATGACATTTACACATGCTCTGCACATATAGAACTGTTAAAGTGCTTTAACATATTCTCGTAGGCTTACACACAGACTGGGTTTCCTGGTTGCTGCCATCATCTGGTAATCTGGAATTCAGGTCCATTGATGTTTCGTAATGAGTTGCCAGATCCCTGTGTTCCAAACCCACACCTCCAACCCTGCTAAGGAACTTACGGGTGAAGAGTGACTTAGTAGAAAATGTACTGTGATATTTTTGTATTTCTCAAAGTGTAGCTTGATTGAAAAAAAAGTATATAAATTGTGCTGATCAGAAGAGGTTGTAATTTAGAATAAAAAAAAACAAAGCAATACTGAAATGTAGAGTTTACTTAATAAAGGTATTTCAAAACACATTCTGTAAGCCCTTTATCTGGGTGGAAAGGGCAAGTTAATACACCATTGGTCGCTATTGTAGTACCATTACTTAGGGAAATTTATATTTCAAAACTTACAATTTTTACCCCTATTGGTTTTGCATATTTATTCGGTTGAATGAAAGATGTTGCTAAATGCATCCTTAGGCCTGACACACTGACCAGGAGAGGGAGTTGTTCGGTCATTTATGATTGATTCACCGGTTGGACGGCTAGTCATTCTATGACAGATAATCATCCCATTCAGTCCCATGTATTTTGAGAAATAGGGAGTACATTTTTATTACTTATTTAGTATAATCCCCCCCATACGTACAAAATTGCTTTCATATAATGGTTCCCAAATGATTTTGGTTCCATGTCAGACAACGTGCTTTACGGTGGAAGACAAATTTCATGTTCTACACTTGCTACTTGTTAACATACCATTTTATCATTTCGGTCCAATCTGGTCACTAAAGTATGGAGGAATAAATAATATGCATAAATTAGTAAAAGAGACACGTTTGGCCGTAACCCCTAGATTAGGCGTTGGAAACAATTCAAAGAAACAGAATGAGCACAAAACCGATACAAGGCAATTGTTTTCTTTTGTAATTATATTTCTTTCCATCGGATAGGCTCAGTCTGGGTAGAAGAAAAAACTGTCCCAGGTGTTAGAACTAATATAATGTTACTATACACAGTATCTCGGCTTTAGTCTCTTGTGCTCCTGGAATAAGCTGAAAAGTATACCTGAAAGATGCTCTGGGGGTGTTCTCTGTCGGGACAAGGATAGTATCAAATCCAGCAGAATTATGGAGTTACAAGAAACATGACCATGTAATGCTCACTTTTAAGCATTTTCCCTAAAATATCGACATAATAAGATGTAGTGATTCCAATTATTTTTCTCGTGTGATCATAGAAATAGTCTCAAATGAAGAACGTTTGGATGTCCAATGTTCTTATATCTCCCTCCTGCTAGCTTTGGTTCATTCCGGAGTTTCGGCAGAATGCATCGGTTGCTGAATGAAGATGGCGGATTCACGAGCGTTGCTGTCAACTACTCTTTTAACTTAACAATTCGCATATTTTCAGTCATTGTGCATTTTGTGTGGATAGCTGTCTTTTAAAAACATTAACTGGTAAGTAAAACATATTTAAAAAAATGTGCCTAGCCTGTTTAACTTGTCCATTGAATGTGTGCAACACTGAATTAGCCTCGCAAGCTAGCTATTTCATTGCCAGTTGCCACTGTGTGGGCTTTTCTCGATGTTTTGTCTTGAATTGTTAGTGAACGACGTGGACATGTTCAGTCTGCATTCACTACAGTAGTAGGCAGCCAACTCGCAATGAATAAACCTAACTTGTTTAATTCGAGCAGCATGCATTTGTTGGTACTAATCGGTCTATCAAGATGCTTGGATTATTGGCTTTTTAGCCAGCAAGCTAACTACTGTAGCTAGCTTGTTAGTGGTGAATCATATGTGGCGAGTGCGGACTGCTGCATGCAAAAGTTTTCATAAATAGGAACTACTAGCTAGCTGGTACCTATTAACAACGAATCGTTATTCTGTAATGTTACAATAACAATTATTTGGGTTTATGAAGATTGTAGTTGTTCAGCAATGACAATATCATTTTTTAAAATGTTAAATCCAAATTGGAAACCTGTTTTAAATACTTTTTACGTTCTCATCCTACTGGAGGTTTATCTGGCGCGAGCTGAACTATTACTGTTTTGTTACCTGCTCGCGGGCTAACGACTTGAATGGCTAGCTACAGTAGCTAGTTAACTTATCCTCAACAAAATATGTGTACTCTTAGTGAGGACGATTTGCTTAGCTAGCTATGGCGATGCATTTTTTTTATGGTGTTTGTTAATGCGTACCGATATTCCCCCGACCCGGTGTTTCATGCACTTGCCCAATGTAATGATGGATTCTTTTGTTTTCTCAATTCACGTTTGATGTTATTTCGGCCAGTCTCCCAGATGAACCGTGTGTGTGGGTTTTAACATTTGACAATAACTAACAAGAAAGCACTATTAAACAGCTTCTTGGGTATTGGATGTTATGTATAGTTTTGGATTGTGTAACTACCATTACGCATAATAGGTACAGTTTGAAACGAAATAACTTGTAAAAAAAATCCATTGCCTTTAGGGCTGTTTTGTATGGGGTTACTCTACGAGAGCGAGCTTTGTATTAATGAATGGTGGTGCGGTATGTTAGCAAAAATATTCTGTTTGAAAGTCCCACCACCTGGATCATTTTTTGTATTCTTAAATGGGTTTGACATTTGCACTGTCATTCCTTCCAAGGAATTCCTTCACTATTCGATGTATACTACATACTTTTTTGATAAAGCATGTTTATTATGCATGTTTACGCCAGCAAAATAGAATTATAAAAAAGTAAAACCAAGAAGCCGAAAGTTTTTCAGGTTAATTACATCCATGAACTGCAACTACCTGTAAGTCGACCACTTAATTTTACCGCGGGCATTTCTGGAGCATTTTTTTTTTAACTACTTTGAAACTACAGTTTCAGAGAGAAACATAAATGGGCTGTAACGAAATGGATATTACTGTTCTGCGACTATTTAATTAGAAACTGCAGAATTACTTCTCTCTGTCAAAAGCATTGTAACTTAATTCGTTTTGTATTTCGACTATAAATCTATGTATCTTCAATTGCGTTGTTTTTATACATTTGATTGTCTGCTATTGTTGAAGAGATATGGATGTATGATGTAGGAACTGGGCGAAATATTGACAAATTGGTTTGGTAATGCGTAATGCTGAACAGCTTTGCTTGTTGAATGTATAATAGAATTTAACAAACTAGTCTGTACTATCCCCTTTTTCGATTCAACCATAGGTCCATCTTCTAAGTGTCTGTGTCTAATTCGCAGGTAATGTTTTTGGAAATGGATAATTTCCAAAGTGGTCCTTGAAATATTCGTAATTATATTCTTCCAGTTTGTCTGATTCATACCCAATTTCATTTAGACAGAGGACCGTAATCATTTTCATGACTCTCTGGGGTGGTGACTATTAGACGAAATATATGTAAAAACAAGACGTATAGAACTGTACAACTTCCTATACGTAAAAACCGATGTTCTTTTCCTAAAAACGCATTCATTAAAAAGAAATGCAAATGTCTAAATTCTCTTGATGTATACTGAATAGTTCCACAGAGGTGCAGCATCTCTTTGTGTGTTTAGGTATTATTTAACATACTGGCTTATTATGATGAGCTTTTGCCCAAACCTGATCATTTGTTTTTGCAGGATTGTTCCAAATCTTAGAAAATGATGTAAATTATGTTTCACAGATTTACCCCTTGGTAAACCTAATTTACTTAGGATTTCTTTTCTAGTAGGGTTAACCAACGTCAGGTGATGTATTGTGTAAAAGATGTAAATCTATGTCCTTCCTTTGTTCTATACTGCTATACTGTGCATGCATGCATACGTTCACAGAATCTGTGTCCCATCAGTTTAAACAATTCAAAGGTATGGGTAAGGGAAGAGGTCAAATTTGAATGAATATGATTGCCGTTTCATAAAACGTATCTTCCGAGCCACAGAGACCTCTGAATAACCGTGTGTGTGTGTGTGTGTGTGTGTGTGTGTGTGTGTGTGTGTGTGTGTGTGTGTGTAATATATGCTTGAGAGGGCCTTTGATAGATTGTGATTCTGTACAGTTAATGATAGTATAGTAGACAGCACTACATATTACACTACAGTTTATCTACCTGTATTGTGTTTTGTAACTGCTGCGATCTTACATTATGGCTCATTCAATATCCAATTTGTTGCCAAATTGGTAACAAAGTAACATGTATTGAACTATTATGTTATGAAACTGTATTTTAGCGTAATCTGCATGTGAACGTTTGGTGAAGTCCCTAGGAACATAGAATTTGTTTAAATTTCCACATGTATAATGCAGGACTCCAGACTGTGGCTGAACTGTCACAGTTTGCTACCTGTCTTCTTGGCAGGTTCAAGTTTATTGATTTGGTCAAGTGGCAATGTGAATCATACCTGTCCTGATTTCAACATCTCCACTTGTCTGTTTTGCGTGTAGCATGTGTTGTTGCGTGTGAGCCACCCTTGTTTAGTCATTGCTTCTGCTAATGAGGTAGCAACTATGGCAAACAGAAGTTGGTTGGTTTTACTAATTCAACGAGTCCAAAAGTGTGCAGCCTTATATTTTAAACTGAATAAGCTTACATATCATTTGTCTAATAGGTGCCACAATGTTAGAACTAATGTGAAGTGTTTACCTCACTTAACCACTTTCCATTGTGTCGTATAAAGTTGCCCTCTACTGTGCCACAACACTAAACAAAATTTGAAATAAATGTAAGACTGCCAATTTTCCTTTAGAGAAGTGCAAGAAAATGTGATGTTTTCAAAAATTATTTAACTGCTGTTATCTTTGACAAACATTAGCTATTTGGGGGCCAACAATTATGCTTTTATTGGGGACAAAAAAATTAGTTCATGCTATTTCTTTTATTTTCCTGCCATACTAGCTTGTGGTCCAAAAATATACTTTAAGGTAGGGCTAGACAATAAGACCATAAGAATACATATTTTTCCTATATAATATGAATGATATTATATAGTTGATCAATTCTGTAAATTTAATGTAGGAATGAGAACAAGTTGTTGACATTTCTGGCATTTATCGACAGTTACAAACAAAAAATCTATAGTACCGATTGACTAACTTGGCGGCAGTAATTACGGGTTATTTCTAATAGACAAAATATATTTGGCTAGCGGCCAAGTACAGGAACATTTTATGTCTAGTGAAAGCATGCCTGAAACATCTGTACCGGCTGAAAGTTTTCTCTCTGCTGTGGGCCTGGTAGTCAAGAGACCATGTACAGTGGATATAAAGTATACACCCCCTCGTTAGGATGCCAGGTTTTTGTGGGGGGAAAAAATGAGAAATAAAAACAATAGCCTGGATGCATATGTGCGCGCACACCCTCTTATAACTAGGGATGTGGCTGTGTTCAGAATTAACCAATCACTTTCAAACCCATGTTAAATAAAGTCATTACACACCTGCCATCATTTAAATTTACTCAGCTGTTCAAGTAGTAAGTTCCTGACATTCGTAGTTGCCATGATCTGCAGAGAGATTCCAAATATTCAGAGGGATCTCATTGTTGAAAGATATGTCAGGAGAGTATTGCAAAATAATCTTTAAGTGGAGAAAATATGGCACCACAGAGACATTACCAAGAACTGAATGTCCCTCCAAAATGTATGAAAAGCAGGGAAAACTGGTCAGAGAGGCTTCTCAGAGATCTACAGCAACATTAAAGGAGCTTCAGGTTTTTCTGACAAAGATCTCCCGTATTCCCACAGTGAAGCATGGTGGTGGCAGCATCATGCGTTGGGGCAGTTTTTCTTCAGCTGGAACCGGGGCCTTAGTCAGGGTGGAAGGAATTATGGACAGTTCCAAATAACAGGCAGTTTTGGCACAAAACCTTCAGGTGTCCGTTAAAGAGCTGAAGAGGATGTTCACCTTTCAGCACAACAATGACCCCAAGCACACATCCACATCCACAAAAGTATGGCTTCACCAGAAGAAGATTGTTTTGGAATGGCCCAGCTAGAGCTCAGACCTGAATCCAATTGGACATCTGTGGGGTAATCTGAAGAGGGCTGTGCACAGGAGATGTCCTTGCAATCTGACAGATTTGGAGTGTTTTTGCAAAGAAAAGTGTTTGCTAAATCAAGATGTGCCATGCTAATAGACTCCTACGAAAAAGACTGTGTAGACTTTTTATATCTAATGTAAGCCTACTCGTCTACTCCCGGGGCACGTAGACATGCACATTTTTCTAAACAAGAATAAATGATCCTAATTATATGGACCTTGCCTAATGATTCTTTACATTTTTAATGGATGCAAGATTGTTTTGGTTTTTCATTAATTGTATATAATTTATTCCTATCTAATTCAGCTTCCTTCAATTATTTTTTTATTCACTGGAACACATTGGTAGGTTTGTTTGATGTAATGCAGGCTGTAACGTAACTCTGTTAGTCTATAGATTAAGTGTAGTTTTGTTTGAAAAGTAAGTTTTTAAGGGACTGTATATAAAAAAAAATTGCTGGCTAGATGGTCCAATACATTTTGTATTTATTTTTTTGGCCAGAAAACCTTGATACAAAGACATTAGCTAATGTAAGGCAATTCATACAAATCTCTGCGCTAATTCATTAGTTTTCTGATGATGTTTACAATTAATGGGAAAGCTTGTAGCAATTTGAATCACTTGTTATAAAGTACTAACGACTTGACAGGCCTGCACATTTGCTGCTGTTATGGCATTTCTGAATCTGAAAGTCTCCTGAAAAAAAGTAATTCTAGCCTAATTGTTCATAATGAAATGTTTTTGACGTTGTTAACCACATTTAAAAATAAAATGCTCAATTTATTGCATATATTACTATTTCCATTTTTTTCATTTAGTACCTCCTCGGCACGAGTGTGTGGGGTCAATTATTCGACGACAAATGCTGAGGAATTATCACTGGTCAAAGTAGCAATGTCACGCCAAACAGATGCAGCTTACCAAGCTTCCTATCCATTTTTATAGTTTGCAATGTATTAAGACAAGTTACAGCTCACTCATGCTTCCTCCCAACTACCGGTATAAACGCTCCCTTGTATGCAGTAGGGTACTCTTGTCAGTCGGTTTGGTATTTTAGCTGGCAATTAATAAGTTAATTTCAGTAGGGCAAAAAAGTATTTAGTCAGTCACCAATTGTGCAAGTTCTCCCACTTAAAAAGATGAGGCCTGTAATTTTCATCATAGCCACACTTCAACTATGAGAGAAAAAATTTGGGAAAAAAATCCAGAGTCACATTGTAGGATTTGTAATGAATTTATTGGTAAATTCTAGTTCTTCTACTTTTTTACTGTTTTTCAAACAGGGTCTGTGACAAGGTTATTCAGATTTAGTTTAGTTTTTGATTCACCACTTTACGTTCAAAGCTTGTCGGTTTAAAAGAAGATTGATGGAGTTCATTCAATAGATTTTTCTGTTCACTGCAGGATTTACATTAGTTGGCAAATGCTGACTTTTCGCCGGTATCAGGTTTACAATATCCTCTTGTTCCAGTGTGTCGCGTTGGAGGTGGCGTCACAGCAGTTTTCCTGTGATGTCACTATAGGCGTGTACTGGGTTCTTACTGCAGTGCAAAACGAACTGAGGCATGTAGATCCGAGTTGAGCAGGTACTATGCGATGTAAGAACTCGAGTAGAGTTGAGCCGATACCATGCAGTGGAAAAGAGCCATAAACTAGTATGAAATTCTTCTGTACTTAAATGGTGTATGTTGTCTGGTATTTCATTTTGGGTGCAGTTATGAGGCAGAATGAGTATTGCCATTGACTGTCTTACCAGTTTAAAATGACGTGGAACTTCGTCATTTCACATGTTATCATTTAGTAATACAAATTACTTGTTAAAATGTTTTGGTCTATCATATTTGAATTTTTTAAAGTAGTCAAACTTAACCATTTACCCAACCTGTTGCCTCGATCAAAAGCTATGTGTTCTGGCAAATTATCTACTTGTGCTTTGCTTGAACGGATTGATTCCAAACACACACAACAAACAAACGGACCTATACATTAAGGGTTTTGGAATGTTTTTTTTGGAGAGCATTGTAGACATTTTTGGTTTTTATCAAATAGTAAAAATATTTTGTTTTATTCCCTAGCCCTAGGTTATGGTCCTGGTGACAATTAAGGCCCGATCATTGATTAAGCATTCTCTAAATATTAATCTATGTACACAGCTTAATATTAAACTAACATATGCCTAGTGGTGTATTCTAGACAATGTCTGTTACAGATCGGTAAAGGTGATAGCTAGAGGTTTTGCAAGGGTAGGCCTACTACTAAATAATTTCTTGCACCAGGACCACATGGTCTTTGGTAATTTAATCAAGTGTAATAAGCTGAGTCCTTGTTTCATGGTACACATTTAACTACGTATTTCATTCTATACTTGAATGGAAATCCCAATTAGAGTAGTGCTGTGACAAACTGACTTCTGTCCTCTGAGCATATTACTGATTTCTGTGACCATTTTACAAGAGAATAGCCTGGGGTGACTCACAAGGAGTGTTTCTGCACCAAGGCTCTTTAACCCGGCCTTTGAAAGTGAAACGGGGCTAACTTTCCCTTTTAATGTGGTAGTGGGCAAACCCTGTTTCCCACTGCAAGTGATGGTATGCCTAAATAGTGGCTTGGCTGAAGAATAAGGTTGGCTAGATGCTGTCTTTACAATAGTCATGCTCAGCAAGCTTTTTGATTTTAAGTTACATTCACTGTCTAATACGTTTTGAGGGCGTATATTCCCCTGTTTAGTTTTAGTCCTCTTCAGGTCTATCGGATGCTCATGGTTCCTGCTAAGGTGTTATATTTATACTTTGTCTTTGGTGATTGACCCCTAGAGTGAAAGCATAAGCCGCAAGAAATTATGTGGAGCTGGTGTTTAATTGCCATGTTTAACTGTATAAGGCTCTCTGCTGATTGTGGATTTTATGATTTGTTGTAATTACGATGGAGTTGAAGTATATGAATAACAATGATATCCTATAGCCTGGTAAGTGGCATTTTAGATTGATTCATTGTTGCATTGGCATTTAGGCTTGGTGGCAGATGTATGGCAATTTAGTGGTTAAATTGCACGTCAGTGTAGTCCCCGTCCATTTGCAGAGACAATATTTCCCACTGATCTCCGGACACTTAACCATCACTGGTTCCTTCCCTGGAGAATAGGGGAGTGATGTTGGCATGGGATGAGTTCCTAAATGCTATCACAGCAATGCAGAGGGAGGAAAGGCAAAGGATTTGTCTGCTTCATACTACTCTTTACATCAGGGTTAGTGTTTTTGGCTTCATACATAGAATGTTTCTTTATGTCTCCTTACTTCAAACAACTAGTTACGTCTAACTAGTCAGTTCCAGAGGCTAAATTAAATTATCAAAAGGGTGTGATATATTAGCAGGGCTCGACAATGACAATGGCCTGATGGCCCCGGCCCAGTAAAGTCAATTCTGACTAATAAAACTAGCAAGTCGCTGTCCCAATCAGGCCATTGCGAATAAAATAACCGCATTATATTCTCGACATCCTCCAGTTGTTTTGTAATCTGGCACGCACAAACGACTATCTTGCAGTTCTTTGCGGTTGCTGTTGGCCAGTCAAAAGTTGAGCAATGATGGGGGTGTGGCTGTCTTATTGTTTTTCAATACCACATTTAAAAACTTGCACGACAGTCAAGTGAAGGCAGCGAAGGATAACAACGAGCTCAAACTAAAGCGAATGTTTTTAGCTCAGATCAAAAAGTAATTTACCTGTTTTGACTTTGATGGAACTCAGTATGTTTCCTGCAAGGGTGGACAAATGTGGGTCTTTTTACAATGGCACTGACAACTTTTGCAAACTGTCCCTGACTAGCCATGCCAATAGCAAACAGCAACTGGTCTGCGTGACTGCCAAGCGGGTGGCTGTCAATCAGTCTTCAGGGCCCTTGATCGTTCTAGTCAAGAATTGAAATGCAGGTGCCCATTGCGTGATTGCACAACTTAACCACCGCATACGTTGTAAGGCAGACCGACCATTCCCCTTATTCCCCGGGGATGAGTTAGTGTTTTGTTTGAAAGTAAAATGTTTTATTGATATAATTTTTACCGAACGGTGTAAGTGGAGCCGGCTAAGACGTGCGAATGTCTCTTACTGACTGACTGTCTCAGAACAATTGTTAAATGGCATAATGTTTAGCAAAGCGGACCTGCAAACACTAGGTCCCATATTTGGATCTCCTCACAGGCAAAGCGATGTATGTATTATGAGTTATCCCATATAGACAAACGTTGCTGGCTAAAACCTTCAGTATCTACATTAGTTTAAAATAAAACAGTTATTGCAACTGTTTCTGGTGGATTTTTGAAGTACACATCCGTGCATGCATTTTGGGTTAGGATAGACTAACACATTTGCTGGCTACCACACACGGTAGTTACATTATTGTAAGCCTTAACTAAAACTGTATTCTGTTATTTTGCGACGTGGAAATGATCATTTCCGGCATGGAAATAATCATCTTCAGTCTCGCTAGCATTTGCTCAAGTCTTCTGAATATTCCTAGGACGATAGTAGATATTACTGGCAAATAAGCTGTTAAAACGGCCAATGGCGCAAACCTTACAGTTCATAGACGCTATGATGGAGGTGAATTTAAAAAGAAACATTCAGTCAGTTTAACACACTGCTCAGTGGTGTCTAGTGACTGCTAAAATGTGTAATGCTGTGGCGAAGAGGTTAAAGACAATGCCTTTCACATGGAAGACCTAAGGTCAAATCTATTGAGAGCAACGACATACATTTTATTTGTGGGCCCCAATAAAACAATGTTTTACGTTATTGCGACAATGGTACATTCCACGATTCTTTCATCTTTTCACTTGATGAGAAAGTTAGTTATCGTTAGTTTTGATAGTTTTTGATAGTTATTGTATGATTGTCATTCACAAATGTAAGAAAAAAGAGAAATGTTATGCTTTGAAAGAGAGATTTGTTGAAATGAAATAGCTTTGGCGGACTTTCTAGCAATTGCTCAGTTCTTGACTATTCCAGTAAGTTAGTAGATACTGGTAAAGCCTATTACTGGCTAATATGCTGTTAAAACGGCCAGTGATGAACGCCATTCAGTTTTTGTGGTGGATGTAAACTTAGTAAGAAACGTCGGTCAATTTAACTGTATCAGTTTTATTCACAAATGACCAATTAGCTGTTGAAACGGCCATAGGCAAAAGGGGATTTGCTCAGGGTAGACACAAAGCTATACTGACTCTCGTCCAAAGAACCACTATACTACAGCGCAGTAATGACACAGCCTTCCACATAGGCGACTCTTGTTTGAATCTCAATCTTGTTTAAAATGTTTTCTATATCCAGAATGCACTTCATAAATAATTAAATATGTTTAGTAACAGAAGTGTTTGCTTATATGTTGTAAGGCTGATAAATTACACATTTTGGAAGGAGGTCTGGGATCTGGGCATTAACAATTACAATATGAGCTTGTAACCTACATTACAGTGAGAAGAGACTGGGTGAGATGAGATTGCGGTTGTGTAAGGAAAACCAGGTCTGTAACCTCTTTAACAAGACTAATCTAATGCTGCAATAAACAAATGATCTACACTTCCCCTTGACAACCGGGTACACAAATTATTTATTACTACAACAATAAGAAACGGCTGTTTTCTAACAGAGGGACATTAAAAATATTTTTGTGCCAGTAAGTTTCAAACACAATGGCCCCACTGGGCCAGTGGCAAAAACATTTTAACTTTGAGGCCTGATTAGGTAAGCGTACCCATTAAGGCCACTTCATCTTTGGAATCAAATCAACATTAAATTTTTCGGTATCTTTAATGTCTCTACCAGTTGTTAGTTCACTTTAGCGCTAACACTGTTAGCGTTAACGTGAGATTAGTCTGGTTTGTCAGGTTTTTCCCCCTGTATTTCGTTCCATCCATTCCTCCAATTTTATTAGCAGGGACTTTGTCTTTAGTTAAGTATCCCCACAGCCTGATTCTCCCACCTTCTAGCTTCACTGTGTTTTGAGGCATGAACAGAATTAGGCAGTGTATTGCACATTTGGCCAAATTGCTTAATCGATCTTATTTGACCACAACCATTTGCACATGCCAGCTAGGTCACGCTAATTGTTTTAATTTGGCCACCCTAGAATATATGACAGGTTAATGCAGGACTTTTGAATTGGTTGACCGGTGCACCATTACTTAACTCCTAGCCAGGGAACTCTGTAGCTTCATCTAAGTGACTGTTGGCCACTCTAGCTTTTCTAACAAGAAACCTTATTTGAGTGCAGGATTTTGATGGGCAGATTTAAGAGAAAATAATAACAAGAATGTTGATGACACACAGTCTTAATTGCAATCATTACAATATATTACTATTTACAGTTAGCCAGGAAAGCAGTATTGCAGTTGTTATTTTGGAGGAATATGTGCAGTAAATGCTAACTGCTGAGAGAAGCAGGTACAGTGTAAAGGGACTACTGTGTGCTGCCTCCCTGTGTGTTGAGTGAGCGTGGGGCCTGGGGTGTGAGGGAATGGTCTATAGACTGGAATAGTTGCATAATAATTCCCATAAAACCTTCTAACACGGCTGTAAAAGTCTCTCTTTTGGTTCCTAAACTAGTCATTTCTTCCATAGGGAATTTTTAGATCCACCTCAAATAAGGCCTATGTTTACATATGCTTACACTACCTCACCATTTTCATTATTACCTAAATATCTCAAGTGTTTGGCATTTCATTAATGTAATCTTTTGCACCATCAAAATATTACCCCAGGTAAAATGGCAAGGTCTTCAGACTCAATCAATGGACACATAATCAACAGAAGCTAATTAAATTACTTTGAGGCATTTTTAGATCTTTACAAATACAGCAATATCTTTTCTGCATTCATGAAATTTTTTGTGTAGAAAATATGAATTGGCTAGATATTCTTTAAGTGTCCCATTAAAATGTTTTTTTTAATGTAGTTTAGATTGAATTGATTTAATAAAAATAATTTAAGATGTAGTGGTTGGAATAAATGTATGAATAAACATTTTTAATCTTGAGGTGTGCTTTGCATTCTACTAGAAATGAAAAGTACAGTTACGATTTACAAATAACATACAACAATTCTAATCAAATTTAAAAAGAAATTAAAGTAGAAATTGGCATGGTTTTACAATGTACATGTTAACGACCATGGACTGAGTGTATATATATGTTTGTGAATGTGTTTAACTGAATGAGACAGACTGGAAGGGTGTGTTATTGGATTTATGTGAGTGTGAATTAGTAGTCTGTGCCGCAGGGCAGTAAGGTGCGTATCAGGCATTTTGGTAAGTTGCGGAAAGGCAGTTAATTTCTGTCTAATGGCCTGCGGGGGTCTGGTAATTTTAGCCAATTTTGAGTCTTCACTGACAAGTTCAATTACAAACATATATTGATTTAATCTTAAAATGACAAAATTGTTTCTTTGAATGCTAAATAGGACATGGTAACTTGCATTGTTAAGGCTTGATGGCTATGCTCTCTACAATTATGATAATTGTCTCGCTTGATAACATTAATTGAGAATGTGATGCCATAGCTTTCTTGGTTAAATGAACTTTTTCCTGTAAATGTGTAGGCTGTGGCAAGTAACTCACTAAACCACCATCTTAAATCATGTTTCGATTCAAGGCTTTGGGGTAGGGTTATTTTAAAGTTTAGGGTTAGTGGTTTTGTTTAGTGTTAGGCCTTAGGATTAAGTTTAAATGTAGGCTAGTTTTAGTGTATTTTAATGAAAATACTGTTTTGTTGCTTTAAAAAGTATTCTTAAGTATAGTGATACAACTTTGTTTTTAAAGGTAAATACAAATTATTTTCTTGACATCTTGTAAACAAATTCCTATTTCAGACATGGTCGATCTGTAAAACCAGGAGGAGCATGGTGGAAAAGGCCGGTGAAATCGCACAATTAGAAATGGTCCTTGACCTTTCCATCTTATTCATAGCCATGATCGATATGTGCTTACCATAACAGCCTCTGTTATTAATAATAGACACTAGCTGAGACGCGGATGCCGCAGGGATCACACAGCAGCTGGGTCAATAGGTTCAAGTAATGTTGCTGCAGTGGTTGAATATCAGTGCTGTGGAGTGGGCTTTGGGCTGCTGTTGGAGCATGTTGGTTGGAGGATTTCTTTACCCTGCCCCTGTAAGGCCTCAATTATCCCCCTCTGATACATACTGGCTGGAATTTTTCGAACATACCATTAAAACAATTTTCCTGGCAAATGATCAGTTGTGGTTAGAAGTGAGACAGTTTTTTGGGTGGGAATGTAGACTAGCAATTGCTTTGAGAGCATTGCTTTATGCTCTGGAATTTGATAGTTCCAAAAAAATAGTAGGTCATAAAAAAAATGTATGTGCTTGGTCCGTATTCCTTAGATGTCTTTCCCATTGTCTAAGTTATTGGGTTGTAGATCGGGATATTTAAGTTCCTTTTGGCTGTTGTTGAGACCTGTGTTAAAACACTAGTAGCAGGTTGTTTTATCATGAAGATTAGAGATTTTCTCCTTTTTTTATTCTAGGACTTAGCTGTATCCATGTTTGTTGTAATGGATATGTGACTGATTCACCTTATGTTAGTCAAATTAATTACTAAGAATACTGGAAATACTGTGGCTGGGGTCAACAATAACCGAGCCTGGAAACCTGTGTGTTGGTTTCAGTGGGGTATTCAAGTAATTAAGAATATCCTAAGTTTCAATGACCAAGTCATTTATGTAAAAGCTGCTCAGAACTTGAATGATGAGATTAGCAGACTGGGATTTCCCTCACTTCATTGACCGCTCATCCGGTCTGATGGCTGGAATTCTGCAAAAACTTGCAACTCATTAGGAATGGAGTTTAGGGGCAGGTGGAGAAATTGCTATGTCATGCTGTGTGAGTTTGACTGCTCTGGATTTCAATCCTCTGTAGATAAGTGCTTGTAGAGCTCTCAAAGCTTAGAGCACCTTGCCAAACACCAAGCAGTCAGTCTCCATGCGCTGGAGCCAAGGGGGGAGGGAGTTTCACTCCAGTGGTGTGTTTGTGTTTGTGTGCCAAGTGGAGGGGGCGTGCCTCTCAAAAGGCAGAGCTGTTTCATAATTTGTCCGAGATAATAGTACAGAATGAACAGCATTCCCACTTGAGGGCTCAACTGCCCAAAACAGTTTTGAGAACATTGTTGGTTATAAGTCCCCCTGCACCGCATGTCCCCTCGGCAGTACTACTACTGATGAGTAAATCCAGGTTACACACTCCTCTGCTCTTTGTATGCTGTGTCACACGGATGAGCTGAACAGGCATGCTAATGAATGCAAGGCTCTCTGCAGACCAGCTATAATCAGTGCACTAGCATTGGAGAGGGCTTGAGGCGGAGCGGAGCGGGGCCGTAGGATGCGGTTGCCTTTAAGTTAAACAACTGGGAGATTGATTCAATTAGCTGTAAATGAGGATCAAAGGAAGTGAGGAAAGAGGGGGGAAGCATATTTTTGAGGCAGCAGAACCAGGTTAGGGAAACTAATCTCTTCAGGGGGCTCTGTCTGGCTTCAGGGGATTTTGTACTGCAGAAGGGTGCATCAGGTTCTCTGCATGTTAGTCAGTACATTGCGGCTCTGCTTCACTAGAGCCGTCCGCAGTGGGCATTGCCGTCAGACATTGGTGAAATGCTTCCCTTGAAATCGATTAAAGCTGCTGTTCTGACTGCGTTGTGTCTAATGCCAAGCTCGGGAATTTTCACGGTCTGATTTTTAAGCGCATTATATTATCTTGTGAATTGAAATATTGGGAATGTTAATTACAGTGCAGATTGCTCAGTCATGCCAAAACCCATTATATCCTTTGTTATTGTCTAACTGGACGATAGGATACAATGGCCTGGGAAAGTTGAATAATTTCGAATGGAGAGGAAGAGGTGCAGATTTTATGTCATAGTATATAATATGATGATTAGCACTGCTGTAACAGTTGAGGCATTTCAAGCCAGGAATTTGTGAGATACAGCATTCCATTGTGCAGCTTTTGATTATTGATAGCCCAACAGTGCATAATGCAGACTGGGTCCACCTGGTGGTCTCTGTGTCTGTGCCCTTCCACTTCTCGTTGGCTAGCTTGCTATACATGTTTGTATTCTTGGAAGTAAAACAAAAAACCGAGGGAAACGCTAGTGAAGCCCTTCATGGCTGGCAACAGACTCTCAGCAAGCAAGTGCAAAACTGATAAGCGTGTGGCTTTTGTAGCATATTTTGTACTTTCATTATCCCTGCCAAGGGTTTGATGTAGTTTGAAAGACATGGGAAAGTGTGCTGAAGGGTGCTTACTCATATATGGAGGCTCAATTAATAATATCATTACCACACATGGTTCTTTTACCTTAAACATACTCACTGGTTAATTTTTGTCAGTTGTGTAAAACATTGCCATTGGTATGATGCAACCATTGGATCCCCAAATAGACATTTCAGGAAGTAAAAATAAGTGAATCTTATTACAACATGAATGAATACTTCTTCATGTGTAACCTGTTTAAGGTCTCATCTGGTCTGAAATCATATTTAAGGAAAGTGCCACATCATCTTGCAAAATGCATGTCCAGAGCAGGGCTCAAACAAGAATGCAAATAATCGAAACCTGTGTTTACCGCTCAGCAGTGTGCAGCTCGCTTGGCATTTGCCAACGAACACCATAATTGGCAGGTCCACCATTAGTGCCCCGTTCTCTTCACAGATGAGGGCAGGTTCACACTGAGCACATGTGATAAACGCGAAAAGGTCTGGAGACACCGTAGTGAACGTTATGCTGCCTGCAACAGCATCCAGCATGACTGGTTTAGCAGTGGGTCAGTGCTGGTCTGGTGAGGCATTCACTTGGAGGGTTGCACAGACCTCCATGTGCTAGCCAATGGTACCCTGACTGCTATTAGGTACTGGCATTAAATATATTAGCCTAATATTTTCCTGCTATGTTTGAACATACCGTGTCTGGCCTTACCCATCAACACAAGAAGTCTTCTGCATAGCGGTATTTAACACGTCCTTCCCCATGGATGAACACAGTACACGGAATGTTTGTCACCCGCCTATTCTGAAATTAATAGCCAATTAACTAAAAAAAGTTAGTACCACGGTCCAGTATTTTTCCTTGAAAGTTGCTCTCCATTAGGGATGTCACGAGATCCGATGCTTCATTACCATGTCGATGCCAAATTTCTGAAAACATTGTTACTCTATTTTGTACCATGCCCCAGGTACCGGGGATCCAAAACGTCACAGAATGTGGCAAGTGCAGCTGCAGCTCCGCCTCGACTCGTCAAAAACAAAAACAGTGAGATTTGCTAAATCTTGCGTTCAAGGCACATGATCAGGGAGTAATAATTTAGCAAAAACCTCTATGCAAACGCTGCCCTCAAACTTCCGAAACTCAATAGGAAACACTTACAACTGAGCGAAGGACCTCAGAGACAGACATGCAGATTTATTTAAAGAATGTATCCAAAGTAGTATCCTTGTCCTGAAATATATGGTTACATTTTTGTAGACTCTGCTGTTTCTTAAGTACATGGGATTTATTGTTTTGTTTGTTTTTTAACATGGTATTGAATTGGGTGTCGAGAATCGTGGAATTTCCCCAGTATTGGTATCGACTACAAAATGTCTGTAATTGTGACATCCCTACTCTCCACATATAATTATTTTGACTTCCATAACAAACATTTTATAATGGTTCTCGGGTCCCTCTTAAGGTTGCACATTTTAAGGCTTTTCCTTAATTAATTGACGGTTGTCATCGTAAAAGATCAATGAATTAATATTATTAATAAAGTCTGATAAATCGCTGTGTATTCCCCACCCCCCCCAAATAAATCTGCATTTATTCAAGACGTGGACATACCTGATACCATGTAGATGAATAGTTTATACAACCATATCAAATATAAACAAATGAGCAAAAAACTAACTTTCTGTATTATTAACAATAACAGCAATTTAAAATGAACTGTCTTTAGACCCAGATTTAGTAAACTATGGAAAGCTGATCTGTTTTACAAGCAAGCCTATTGATATTTTTCTTTCCAAAAATGCTCAGGGGCAAGTTGCCAGCCCGTGGGCAGTACGGTTAGACCAGCAGGTGAAAACACCATCTTGGGTGGCACTGAATTCACGGGATGCGTCTGTATTGCCGGAGGAATCTTTTCCATCCAGCGGTGGTAGAATCTCAGTAGCGCCATATGCTCCTGGTGACTGCCTCGCAATGGAATGATATATCCTGGTTTCACCTAATTCATTAACCACCAAAAACCTTCGCCGTTGATAATATTTATTGGAATCATATCTTTCCCTGTTACCTGGCAAATATCTTGTTATCCTCTGCCTGTTGTTAATTAGTTATTTTTAGCAAATCTCAATGTAATGGTCGTTTGAAAGGAGGAAAATGTTTGTCAAGTAATACATCATTGGCATAGTTGTTGTGTTATTTAGCACACAGTATTTGCTGTGAATATTTTTGTTATCAAAATGGTCACAAGCCGCACTTATTTTTTGCTTGTTTAATCTTTCGTTGGATTTTACCACTGTAGATTATTCAGAGGGTTCCCCGCCCAACTCGTTACATTGCGTTTTCAATGAATACTAAACTGACATTGCATCCCTTGGTCAAATAAATGGCCATCGATCAAATTCTTATAGACAATCAATCTCAGATTAATCATAAATGTCCCTAGTTCCTCTGATGACAATGAAAAATATGAATAATTTAATTATACTCTGTTAATACGTATGGTGTCATAGGTGTAATACCTGAACCAAACCGGCCTCTCACAAATACCTTTTGTTTTGTTTTGCCCAGCCAGATGCAGTCATTACATGCAGACCAAATTCCAAAACCTACTGAGCTGTATTCATTTGAAGGCTGTAGTTCATTTAAACATTCTAGAATGTAAGAATGTACAGAATTAGGGACATATTTATATGAAGAACACGAAGAACTGCTGAGTGGAAAATTGTTCGGTTAACAAGAAAAACAGTTATGGACAGTAAGATGACTGGAAATTAAAGATTGACTATCATATATTAAATTATGCACTCAACATGTCTGTTTTAATCAAGATATCATAATAACATGGACTTTTCAGGTTATTCCTAGACCTTGGTTTTTTTAGATTACAATTGGTAGAGCTATAAAATCAGATATTGTAAGGATTTATTTACAGCTTCTGTGTTTTGCCTCTCCATGAACTAAGTATGTGTTGCTCTAGTGACCCTAATTAGGAACATGTTGCTTTTAAGTCCCATTGTCTTTTCTGCTTGGTGTTAGACAAATGCCACTTTTTCACTCTAGCTCTTCAAAGCTGATGCTATTTGAAGGGAGCCATTTTGGTGACCTGATTCTGCTGAATACTCAGAGAAGCTGTCTACTTATATACAATTTTGTTTATCCAACGTTAATGACACCTTTTTGAATACATTGTCCGGTCATATGAACTGTTAAACCTCACATTTTACTTACAATTGTGTGAGGTAGATTCTCTGCATCTTCCTAAATGTTTTCTTCCTCCATTTCAGAAAATACCGCTATATAGCTAATAAATGCAGAGTGCTGAGATGAGTCAGGCTGAAGTCAAACTCAATTCGACTACAACCGAGGTTCCAAAGAAGTTGCAACGCTGTGTAAAATGCAAATAAAAAACAAATGCAAAGATGTGCAAATCATAAATCTCTATATTTAATTGGACATAGTACAAAGATGTTGTTTATGGAAAATACATGCCCATTTAGAATTTGGTGCCAGCAATGCCTTTAAAAAAAGGTTTGTGCAGAGGCATGCTTAAGTTGCATCACCGATTTGAACAATACTCGGTTTTGGAACTGAGACCAATTGCTGTAGTTTTGAAAGTAAAATATAATCCCATTCTTGCTTGACAGGATTTCAGCTACTCAACCATTTTGCATCTCCTTTTGTCATATTTTTTGTTTCATAATGCGCCAAATGTTTTCAGTGGGTGACGAGTCTGGACTGTAGGAAGGCAAGTTCAGCACCCAGACTGTTACTACAGAGCAATACTGTTTCAAGAAGTGTAGAATGTGGTTTGGCATTGTCTTGCAGAAATACGCGTTGCCTTCCCTGAAAATATGTTGTCTGGATGGCAGGCAAAACCTGCATATGTATTTCAATAAAATAAAAAAAGTAAAGTCATTTTTATATCAGCAGATGTCAAGTGCTTTTACAAAACACCCAGCCGGAAACTCCAAGAGCATGCAACAGTGTGGATTCAGAGTGGGAAGGAAAAACTCCAAAAGGGGTTGAAATTTAGGAAGAAACCTGAAGAGGAACCAGACTCAGATGTTTGAGCAATCCTCTTCTGGCTATTCTGGATGAACCTTTTAATAATTAATAAATGCATGTGGGCTGTGTCTGGAGTCTATGAAACCTAATCCTGGTCAGTGACCATATTGACAGTGACAATTTGGGGGGGGGGGGGGGGGGGGGGGGGGGTTCAGCAGAGTGGCAGCTGGAAGTATCAGATATTGTCTTGATCTGTAAGACAACCAGGAGGACTCTAAGAACGCAACGAGTCTTTCGGCCCTGGTACTCCGGATGTGTGAGCCAAGACCTCTTGTCCTCTTAAGTTTAAACGGGGCAGGAGCCAAGTAAAATTTAGAGAGTGCATTCCTTAGATTTACATTGATTTACAATGCTGAAGGAGAATTGACCCTACTCCCCTCACACTATAATATAGCAGCGTAAGAAAGGGCTGAGACGGGGGTGCAATGACACTTTGGCCTTATCCGGGGGAGGCCCTGAGGAACAGGCCAGAAGTCAACAGATTGCCAACTGAGTTCAATCCAATTGCTCGTGTGCCAAAACAGAGAGACATCAGCAAGCCAGTAACTCTGCCCCCAAATGGCATTGGAGCGAGGGCATCCTAGTGGAGATGAGAGCCCACCTAGCAAGACAGCAAGGGTGGACAGTATTAAGCCTTTCCGTTCACCTTCACCCTGGGCCAGACTGCACTAAGTTATAGACCACTCTGAACAGATTAGTCATTAGTAGACACTTGAAAGTTTGCACTGAGTCCGCATTTCTTGCCTTAATTGTTCAGCATTAACCCCCGGAGCATGTCAATGAACACAATGGTAAAAATGGTCGGCTGCAATTAACGTCTCGTTTGTGTAATTTGGTCAACCAGAAGCCCTGCAATCGTGATCGAAAAACCATTTCCTTCAGGAATTCGGCATCTGCCCTAAGTAATTATACTTACTCTTATTCTGTTGTTTACAATACATAAACCAATCACAAACTGTGGTAAAACAACCAATGCAGTGTCAATCCATGTCCCCCCCTCCCCAAAAGGCAGATAGAGTGAGCAAACGTGCCATTGACAGAGGCGCATCACACTTACAATGCTCCCAGAAAAGTTGTGCACTTGGATTGCATTGAAAAGACATTCCGTTGCTACAAGCAATTGTTTTGAGAAAAAAGAAATGTCCAAACTACTAAAGAAGTGGAGTAAATTATTATGGAGAGGGAGGACAGTGAAAATGGGTCTGAAACTTCATCCAAATATAATGTTAAATTGCCTACCTATATTTTACTATTTTATTTTAATGTAAAACCAAAATATGAGCGCTTTCTTTTCACATGATTACTCATGTGGAAGTGTCATTTGTTTTCAATACATCCTTTATGTAGCACAATCCCTGAATTTAAGTCACTTCTTCTACAGTACATTATGACCATTTTAGAGGCCAAAATGTCAAGACAGTGACAGGCGGATTTGGAAAACCTAGCTGTTAAACGGTTAATGGTAGCTTGACAGATGTGCAAGTTACCTATGCCATATGCAGTAATGTACCCCCATACCATCACGGATGCTGGCTTTTGGACTGTGCGCTGATCAACCGGATGGCCCCTCTCCTCTTTAGTCTGAAGGACGCGGCATCTAAGATTCCCCAAAATAATTTCACATTTTTATTTGTCAGACCACAAGACAGTTTTCCGCTTTGCCTCAGTCCATCTTAAATGAGCTCAGGCCCAGAGAAGGCAGCTGTGTTTCTAGATCTTGTTATATATGGTTTCTTTCGCATAGTTGTTTATTTGCATTTGTGGATGTGGCAATGTACTGTACAGACAATGTTTTCAGAAGTGTTCCTAAATCCATGCAGTGATCTCCACTACAGCGTCATGTCTGTTTTTAATGCAGCACCACCTGAGGGCTTGAAGATCACAGCCATCCAATATTAGTTTTTGGCCTCGTCCCTTGCATACAGATATTTCTCAGATTCTCTGAATCTTTTAAAGATGTTATGTACTGTAGATAATGAGACCCCCAAACTCTTTGCAATTTCATTTTGAGAGACTTTATTCTTAAATTCTTTGCACTATTTGCCGGCGCTGTCTTTCACAGAGAGGTGAACCCCTCATCCTCACTTCTGACAGACCCATCCTCTCTGGAATTATGTTTTAATACCCAATCATGTTGCTGACCTGATTAGTTGTGTGATATTCCACCTGGTTTTGTTTTTAGCATTATACTACTTATCCAGTTTTTTGTTGCCTCTGTCCCAAATTGTTTTGAAGCTGTTGCTGGCATTAAATTCAAAGTGGGCAAATGTTTCAACATTTGATATGTTGTCTTGTATTGAATATAGGGTTGAAATGATTTGCACATCATTGCATTCTGTTTTTATTAAGATTTTACACAGCATCAACCTTTTTGGTAATGTATTTAGGCACTTTATGGCTTTCATAATTTGATTTCATATTAGTTGGTCGATAATAGGCAAGAATTTAATTATTGGTGATTCAGGCTATTCCATTAAATCGGCCTGATATTGTAGATTGTGCTTTCCAGTGTTTCTGCTATGTTAATTTTACTGTGGTGCTCTGGGATGGCAAAACCATAGCTGCCACAACAAGAAAGAAATGTATTCCTTACATGAAAGTTTGTTAGAGTCATGAATTGCATTTTCTTGGTATATAATCTGTTGAGTTACAGCATTTCTTGTTGTTATTTAGCTCCTGTTGTTGTTGTATTGATGTGCGACTTGAGAGAAACAGACCTCATAGTCGGAGCCAGCCAATGAATCCAGCACACCCTATACAGACCAGCCACACGAGAAACTTGTATGCGTGATCTACAGTACGGAGGAGGCAGAACAAAATTGTATTATGTTCACATGTGTGGTGGTTTTCAATCACATTCTGTCAGATTGTTGTGAGTGCCGGCAAATAGACACATTCACATGCAGTTGTCTCTGTTACCACGGTAACATCATTATAGGCACAGCTGAACATTTCTGATCTGTGATATTTGGCTTAGAATAGACAGGTGAGGTCACAATATTCTTTGTGAATTATGGTTAGGATAGTAGCTTGTTTTTCTGTGAATTTATTTCATTTAGGACAGAAACTATAAACTGGGTGCTAGCTAGTAGCTAGCGGACTCTTAAGCGCTTCATTCTTTCAAGCACAACTTTAATGCCTTTACTAGCAGCGCTTATTGCAATGCTTTTGTTGCACTGTGCTTTTTCTGACTTCAAGCTGATACACTTCTATGATTAAACTGGCTCCTTTGGCAGTGTATAGTATTTTCATCAATCATGATCATGGAATAGTATATGTTAGGCATCTCATTTAAATATTTATAAATTACGTTGATTGATAATAATTGAACTATAAAATAGTTATTGATTACGTGTTTTTAGCGTAATTCTTATGCATTTTAAGGCAGTAGCAAGCCAAACTAGGAAATAAGAAAATGATTACTGACATTGTCAGGTACTGTTACAGCAAAGATGCCCTAAATTGTTGTTATCTAAAGCGTGTTTCCTTTGGGATATAACAGTATGGCTTCTCTGTTTTTGTCAGGTTAAACCAGAGAAATTAAGCAATAGTTTTCTGATTATTAAACCTGATATGTGGGCACTGCTTTCCTGCCTTTCGGTACAAACACCAATTTCTCATGTGTTTGTCCCCTATCAAGATGTGGAACTTACTAGTGCTATCACATCAACTAAATGCGCATGACACAAATTATACTTTTCTTGAGCTCCCAGCCTGTAGTTTTAGATTTTTTTGGGGGCATTATTATAACCAGACTGATACTATTTCGTTATTTGAGTCTTAATGGATTATATTTATATGGAATATTATAATGAAGTTAGATAAAAAATATTTATTATTCATTCAGTTGACTCAGTATTGGCAAATCATTTTTGTCAGTGCATCCCTAAGATAATTGTTAAAGGTTGTATTCTTTTTGTTGTTTTTGCGATGATGAATGTGTTTTGTAGCTTATCCACTTGGACTAAATTAGGGATGCACTGTAAAGTTCTTGGTCAATGCCAATGTAGCTGGTTGTTAAAACGTGTGCTATAAATCAAATCTGGCATATACTCATAGAAATGTTTTTCTCCTAACAAAAGCAAGTGAAACATTTGGGCGGTACAGAGCCTTGTGCAAGCACCCGAGATCAAGAGAACACAATTTCAGGTCTATAACATAACGTGGTTGCTATAGCGCACTGAGGCAAGGCAATCATCCCCCAACCTTAGAAGGTGCTGAGCAATTGCATCCCCTATGCTGAATTCCTGCCCTAATCTACATGGAGGGTTTGAACACTGGTCAAAGTTAATTGGCTAACTGCAAGGAAGTAACTTTACAGCTGCCGTTCTGAGACCCTTAACCCTTTCGCACCCTGTTGATTGTCATTTAAACATGCAACAAGGAGAACCTTCAATTGGGACATAGTGTCATAGTTGTACTTATTTTCTTTCCCATTATTAAAGAAACACTTCTCTCTGCTTCTGTTTTACCAACAGTGGTTTTAAATGGTTTGCAGTGGTTGTCATTTCTTCCATGTGGCTTCATTGCCAGTTTTTTATTACGAGACACTCACCTTTCATGTACTCTAGAGCCCTCGCTCGCTGGCTCTTCACTCAGCCTCCAACAGGAGAGAAATGCTGTAGTTTCTATTAAACAGTAGGTAGGTTTGATCTGCATAAATGCAGGTGTTGCTTGATGACGCCACATTAATTATTTTGTTGCTCTTTTGTTTAATAAATTCTTTCTGAAACTCCTGTCAGTTGTTACGGCGACAAAACGTTTGCTACTGGATCGTTTCTAGCAATCACAGCATAAACAGCCGTTGTTCTCTTCTGTGTTGCTATCGCTTTTTTCCTATTTTTAGCTTTAGGTTTATCTCAGCTCAACAACCTCTCTGTGGTCAGTCTGGGTTTTGTTTCCCTGTAAATGGGCCCAATACGAAGGAGGGCTGGTGAATAGACAGCAGGCTCTGGGAGAGGCTAAGGAACAGGAACCGTGGCTCACGGCATGGAGAGTATTGGGAAGCACTGCTCTGCCTGCCTTTCATCTCATTCTCTGCTGTGCTGCCTTTTCACTGTCATTTCTACCCTTTAAAATACAGAAGCAGATAGGAACTGGTTAATCCTCTGTTTTGTATGTGTGGCTTCCAAAAATCTGACACAGGTATTGTGTATGTCTTCTGGTCTTTCTCTGGTGTTGACCCAGTAGCTCTCTATCAATCAGCAATGCGTTCATACGTACTTACAGGCACATAACTCGCCAAGGCTGAAGAGGGGAAAAGAGAAGTGCCTGAGAAATGAACAGGGCCTTTATTACCCTACATGAGCACCAACCCTAATTACTAATAGATTGGGTTGTAATGGCCTGCTGTATTTCTGCGGTGTCCAGGCCCTGTTGCCTTGGCAAGTTCGTCAGTCAGCTCCTGATCTTTTAATGAGCTGCTGCCTCAGTGATGAGGAATGGACTCTGACCCCTCCAGGGTCCGCCTATCATGCCCTGGGCCTGATCTATACAGGGTATGTTTACACACAGGGATGCGAGTTATATTTAAATATTCATTTGGCTTCTCTGTCTTTCTGTGATGATCACCAGTGTGGCTCCGCTTTTACCTCTGTTGGGTAATGGGAAAGTTACATTTCAGTCTATTTGGTTACTTCAGTTACTGTGATCTGCCATTTTCCGATACTTCGGTGCTCGATTGCCTCATCTGGTGTTTCCATACTGTTGCGTTATCTTTTTTTGCTGGAAAGGATGAGGTCATATGTTAAGATCCTAGCAGTAAAGGATGATTGGTGTGTTAATTAATCTGGGCTTGTTCACCCTCCCGCTCCTTTGGTTAATTCTCTGTCCCACGACGTCTCAGGGGGGCCTTGGTGTCTTCTCCAGCTCTTCTGTAATTAGGGTATTGTCAACAAATGGGATTTGGTCTCGACCGGTGCCTGTGGAAGTGTGTCTAGCGGGTGTATTAGAGGGTCTGTGCATTGGATGTCATGTTGTCTTTATTATTCCTAATTAAGTGCTGTTTTGGGACGAATTGCATTTTACTGTTTGTTCACCTGGAAAATCCTTGCTTTCAATGTTTTTCTTAAATGTTTGAGTCTTTTTAAATGGTCAAACAAGCATGTTTTTTTGTTACCTGCGTTATGAACATTGAAAGATTTCTGCATGTGTGTACAGTCTGTAAGCCTGCATGTGGTGCTCGTGAATGCTATCATTTTCAGAACCAAGCCTTTTATCAGTGGCCTTCCTTATTGATATTCTGAATGCTCTACAGCCTTTCTCTCCCATTTTATTCAGTCTATTGAATGGGTGATTTTGGTGAATGGAAAATTCCACTGTTTGCTACAGACAAAAGAGGAGAGAGGAAAATTAGTCTGGCTAGAGATGTCTGAGAGAATAACCATTGATTAGATTCCCTCTGCCCCTCTGTTAAGGGCTCAGCCAATGGAATGGTTCGGAAACATTCCCCTATTATCCAGCCTGGAGTTGGACAGTGCAGACGGTGAGAGCACTGAACGGTGAAAGCCAGAGGACTTGTGGAGGGGCTGTTTATGTGCCTGGGGTCATTGACTTTTTAGTGTTCTGTTTTTTTTGCATAGGAAGTCAAATCACTTAGCTACTGGAAATCAACTGTGGAAAATCCCCAACTCCTAGGCCCTTTTTGGATCATGACTCATCAAGACTGTGTCTATATGACCTGCCTTTTTTTCGAAGGGTCTTATTGATGTTCTTCCCAACATTAAATTGTCCACTAACCAAATGGGTCTTTTGAAATGTAATTGTGGTTAATCTGATGTTACCTAGTGGCTGCCAGTCTTTTTTGGTTTAATCATATTTATTAATGGTACCAAGCCCTCCACTCACTCCCTTGACTGGCTCGAATAACTCGCTCATTATGGACTGTGTTTATAAACTGGTAGAAGAAAAACATCCATCTTGCAGGTGTACTCCAATAGTTGCACTCTCTCCAGTATTTCATTAAGGTCTCGGCCCAGCTGCTCATTAAATACGCACTCCTAATACACATGTTGTGTGTGTATGTATACCGCTGATTCAAGCTCCCTTGAGTACCACTCGAAGGTTTCAAATGCAGTAGACACGGCAGCCTGGCTCTTCATCTTATCTGGGGGTTTTCAATGTGAATGTCTGCTCACTTACGTCTGTATTTCATCCTGCTGAATTTGTGTCACTCAGGGGAAACTAACATATTTGGCTTCAACTCCTGGTTAAATGTCTGTCTGTAGTAGGGCTGCAAAATGTTGATTAAAATATTGAATTGTGAAAAAAAATGTGGACAAATATTGCAATTCTTATTATGATTTCTGATTTTCAAACATTGGTTCAAACAGCGTAGATAATGTCACTTAACAATGTCATTGCCTACATGATGTGCTATTAAATTGAATAATAATTGAGTTAAAGTTCAGTGTTTTCTATCTAACAATTAATGCCAGTTGGAAGTGCAGCCTGTGTTGAGCGATTTGTTTAACTGCTCATTTAATGCAATGGCGTTTGCAGGGTTTGCTATGTTTTGCTGTTGCAAATTTCTCAACCCTTGAGGTTTATCTTCTCCCATATTCATTTTGTTTATAGGCACTGACAATTAAGATGAAACGTATAACATGCCGTTGTGTAGGCTATGCGGGACTATAAATCTTGATGCCACTCGCTAACTTGAAGCAGACTGCTTTGCTAGCAGTTGCCATGTTAACTGAAACTAACAATAAAAAAACATTGTATTCAAACAAAATTTGTCCAGGTATTTATGTAATCTGCAAAAGTAACTATAGCACCTGCAAGATGAACAGTTATGGATATGCGTTGCATGCCCGTTGCCTCGTGTGAAGTGCATATTATTAACTTTTTTGGAGCTGAATATCTCGTGAGTTGGAGATTTGGATATTGTACATCAGTATTGCAATTTCGATTATATTTTGATTAATTGTGCAGCCTTAGTCTAGTCTAATCCTGGTTAGCTGTCT